>JAMPIV010016642.1:0-262000 GCA_024509875.1 Oreohelix idahoensis | reverse complement strand
TGGAAACTGGCAAATGATAATTTGAAGCAAGCCAGGAAGAAACATGCAGCATATTTTAATAGGAAGGAAGGAGAAAGTTTATCATGTAAACCTGTTAAAGAAGTATCTGGACAGACCACTCCAGGAAAGCACCCCCTTATTGACCTTGGCTATTGCAACCCAGATGCAAAAAAGAACCACTCACCTCACATGAATACCCATTACATCCTTGTGAAACCGCAGCACAGGTAAAAGTCAGTAAGCACCTGACTAAAAACCAGAGGGAGAGAGTTCAACAGGTTCTGGAGGAACATACAGATGTATTAACAGATAAACCAGGCCATACAAATTTGCTACAGTATGACATGAAACTGGTAGACTCAAACCCAATCTGTATGAGAGCCTATTCTATTCCGTTCGCGAAGGAGAAGGCATTGAAGGAAGAAATAGATTATTTGCTGAAGGAATGGATTATTTCGCACAGTGAATCATCTTTTAGTTCTAGTGTCGTTTTGTTGAGAAAAACCGTCTGGGGAACACAGACTGTGCATAGATTACAGGAAACTGAATGCTGTCACAGAAGGACAAGTGGATCCATTACCAGACACAAAACAGTTATTTGCCAGACTGAACAAGGCAAAATACTTTTCAAAGGTGGATCTTAGTAAAGGCTATTACCAGATCCCAGTGAAGCCTGAAGTGAGACCTTATTTGGCTTTTAGCACTTCGGATGGACATTATGAATTCAATATGCTACCATTCGGACTGAAAAATGCTCCGAGTGTGTTTTCAAGGATGATGCGCAAATTGTTGGATCCCCTGAATAACCCATGTATCACGAATTTCATGGATGATATTCTCGTCGCCACAGAGACATTTGAAGAACACATTGAAGCTCTGGAGATGTTGTTTGATAGACTTCGGGAGGCGAACTTAACTGCTAGGCCAACAAAATGTTGTATTGGATGCAAAGAGTTGGAATTCTTGGGACACACTGTATATCAGGGTAATATGACCCCTGATCCTAAGAACTTGGAAAAACTGCAGAGAGCACCTAGGCCGCAAACAAAAAAGGACGTGCGATCATTTGTGTCGTTATGCGGATTTTATCAGAAATACATCAAGAATTTTAACGCTATTTGTGCTCCTCTGACTGATCTGACTCGCAAGGGACTTCCAGATAAAATTATTTGGACTGCACAATGTGAACTAGCGTTCCAAGAGTTAAAGGAAAAACTCACTAGCAAGCCTATTCTCAAACTGCCTGATTTGACACAGGACTTTGTCTTAAGAACCGATGCAAGTAATGTAGGACTAGGAGGGGCTTTGTTGCAAAGATCATCTTCACCTGATGGGGAACTGAAACCAGTCGCTTATGCAAGCCGTAAATTGAATAAGGCGGAACAAGGATACTCCACAAGCGAAAAAGAATGTTTAGCGTTAATCTGGGCAATAAAGAAGTTTCAAATCTATCTGTATGGTAGGACTTTTGTGGTGGAGACGGACCATCAGCCTCTCGTATTCTTATCTCAGGCTAAGCATGAAAACGCAAGATTGCTGAGGTGGTCTTTATTGCTTCAACCTTTTCAGTTCAGTATCCAATATATCCCAGGCAAATTGAATGTCGGTGCAGATTTCCTCAGTCGGCACCCCTGTGATCAAAATTAGAGTAGTGGCAGACGTGAGGAGTAATTTTACCTATGTGTATCGCTGGTTTTGGAACTTGCCATAGGCATGTTTTCAAGTGGGGAGATGTGTAGTGAAATTGACAGAGATACAACGGTAAAATACCTCCAAAGATAACATGTAAGGATAAAAACATAATGCGTAGGCTGCTGATAGTACATGATCGCCCAGACCGCGGGTCATCACCCTCCATAAAAATTGACTTGCTAGACAGGAGGGGAACGGCGGATAAAAAGGAAAAAAAATATGACTGGAAAGATTGCGTGAGACTAGAAAGGCTAAGGAGACGCAATTGGGGGGGAAACGGAGAAAAGTCACGTTTCCCAAGTTGACATAAAGTAAGGAACTCGACAGAAGGGACCTTGGATATGTTACGCCACAGTCATTTATTGGTCGCTTTTGCGATACCAAGCCTTTGATTTGAATTCAGCGGCAGAACGCAGATGTTTGGAATATTACAAAAAAATTAAAAAGTAACTTTTTCGTAATATTAATGTTAGGAATATAAAAATTAGCTGGCCGGATGGCCCATTCTGAGCAGTGAACTAATATGTTCTTAATTTTACAGACGGATAGATAATATTGAAGATAATGACAAAAGACAGTGTTGTTCACATCAGCGACAGACTGTATGGAATAAAAAGTGTCGCTATTTGCACAAAAAAACACGACCTCGAGACGCAGGTGTTCAAATCTACTTAGTAGGGAAGCGAAGGGACATTGGTGGGAGCTGTGTCTAAATATAACTTTTAACGACAAAATTTTGGAGGGGAGAGAAAGGTTGGTTCAAAAATCAAGTACGTTTTTGAAAAAAAAAACAAGTAGAGACGGACAGACTAACAGATAAACATCCATACTTGACTGAAGCATGACTGAAATGACTTTAGGGTAGGAAATTTGAATTTGAAATAAACCTAGGCAGTGATTGGCCACAGACAATCATTTTATCGGCGCTCAGACGCGCAAGTGGGGCCATTCCTCAATAGTTGTTCGATGATAGACACAGTATTTTAAAGTGTGGTGATTTCCAAATGAAAGAAAGTGAAATAAGTTCAGGGACGCCATACTATAGCCAGCAGCTCAGCTGAGTTTTGCTAGCATTTCTGTGTTCTTTATTCATAATCTGGTAAGATTGAAATTATTTCTTTGTATATTTTGAATATTGTTTAATGTTCGAGTGATTTGATACTGCCATATCATAATCTAGCCTTACAAACAAGTAGGGATTTGCTCTAGACCCCCCGCCCAAGTCAGGGTCTAGGGACCAACAATATACATAAACTCCAGCAAGGGTTAGGAAAGACAGATCAAGTGTTGAGAATAATGAAACATATTACCTATCCACTTTTAGGGAAGGAAACTAATAAATATTTTTCAGAATCTATAGTCTGGGAGGACCTATCTGATGTAAAACCACCATGGTAAATGTGCTGTTTGGTCAGAGAGATCTGACCTGTCTGTATGATGTGGTTGTTGTGTCCGTGTTGTGTCCAGACGTGGGTAGAGAATAGAATTTTGACACATAGCCAATACTTTGATTGCAGAGCTGTGAGTTTCAGTTGTCAACAAGGCGGTGTCCATTCAGTTGGTGATTTTACTCGAGTGTATCTGTGCAGTACGTTGTGACAGAGACCACTATTATTGCCCGCCAGCACGGAGAGGTGGGACCACCAGATTTCAGCACCAGAGCTACATATGCAAGTTGAGTGAGCCTCTGGTCTGCTGGAAGTTCACCAACGCCTTTTAGTTACTAATACCCCATAAAATTCCTGCAATTTACTGGACACTGTGTAGTCAATATAGACAGGTGTGATGAGGCCACCCCAACAGCACAAGCATTAACTATCCTCCCAAGTAGATGACTACTAGAACATTTTAATAAAAACTAACTAGTCTAGTACTTATATATGTACACTCTTGCATTTATTATGTAACATTCCATGCATTTCTTTCATAATTTTTAAATCCTTTTTTTAAAAAAAAGTTCTGGTCAACATAAAACTTGATCCAGAACAAATAAATGTAATATAATTCTATCAAAAAATTTTACACTCTTGAGTTAGTTCAGTGTATTATAATATTTGTTAAATATTATTAGTCTGCTTAAATATCTGTGGGTGTATCTATAACTATCACACCACATTACATATCATTACCCTAGACATTTTACATAGCTACATTCATTAAGAAAAAAAAAAATTGAGTGTGAGGTCGTAGTGGTAGCAAGAAAGGCCTTCTGACAATTCACAACTACATTTTATCTCAGGAGCCTTCACAGCTGGCCTCATACATTACATTTAGTAATATCACCTTCATACAATACCATCATCACCCGTTATAAGAAAACTTTCCCAGGCCAAGTGTTTCGCAGATTCACACGTCATATGGAGAGGAATTCATTAATTTCCCAGGCCAGTGTTTCGCAGATTTCACCCGTCATAAAAGGGATTCATAATTTCCAGACCAAGTGATTCGAGGGAGCATTTAACCTAAATTGCTCGAGTTGCATTCTAACCTGGTGCGAGGAGATTGTGTATTTCCCAAAAACTTTGGGATAACAATTATTTTACAAATTTGAATGTGACTTGTGTCTTGTTTTAAGTGGTTATATATGAGGCTGGCAACCTCAACATATGAAAAACCTAGTATATTCATGAACCACTACAGCAAGCGCTGGTGATTTCTTTTGGCTAGTCGTGCGGAAAACCGACAGCAGAGGTGACTCCAAACTCCGAATGGAGCAGTGGGTGATGACTGATGATTACATCACATGTGCCTAAAGTGTATAATAGTTTGTGAGATATATACACTTTGTTAATTGTAACTCAGGCAACTAATTATTCGCGCCGTCCAGACTTATTTTCCCAGTTTAATACCCGAAAGAATATTGGTGACTTTTAATCATCTTTCCCAACCGCCTCTAAATAGGATAAGTTGTGGGAAGAAGTGCCCTCATCACCACGAAGTGACGAAAACCACAGCTGCAGGACTCCCTTATATCAGCTAAACGTGCTTAGAAAAAGGCACCAGCAACTGGACATAATTTTCTGAACTATATACTCACCCTAAATCTCCGTGAAGAGAAAATTTGATTCCAATATAAAATTCACCAGCATTTCATTTATTTTAAACTGTTAATTTCTAATTGATTATTAAAATTTATTACCTGTTGTTTTTAAAACTAAACAATAGTTGTTTATTCAGTTATTACATGTATGAAAGTCAACGTATGAGCCAATATATATACATGTTTATATATATATATATATATATATATATATATTTATATATATATATATATATATTTATATATATATATATATATATATATATATTATATATATATATATTATATATGTGTTGTGTGTGTGTGTTGTGTGAGTGGAGTGTGTATAGACAATATACAGAAAGTGCCATTATTGGTGACCAACAGTTGTCCAGAGGGGGCTAGAAAGTACATACGTAGGAGCCAGAAAGGGGATGCCAGAGACAACTGGTTTTCATCCTAACTTACTGTAAAGGTATCCGTAACTACTGAAGAAACAGAACTCACTCTCAGAAACCCACGACATTAAATTAAAGCTTTACGTTCGCCCTCCCGGAGCTAAAATAATGGGGAAGCTGCAATTTCAATTTGGCCTGTGGAAGAAATTGCTCGAAACTACGATAACTATCTTTTCCACTCTTGATTTAGTTGATCTGAGGACGAAAACTGAACTAGAGAGATAGGGAGCGGAAACATTGAGAAGGCTGTGGCTAATTTTCATTTGAGCTATTTATTTCATCCTGGTAGTTTGATTTAATGCAGTTGATCCCAGACTTTTCAGTTAATTTCAAAATTGAAATTACGATTTTCGTCTAAAAATAAGGGTAAAGATAGTTTCGTAGCAGATAATGTCACAGGGAAGGGAAGTTTTAGATACGTCATTGTACTTCTTCTTCTTCGATCCTTAGCCACCGACTGTCTAAGCAGTCAGGGACCATCACGTCTGGTGACGTCTTGTAGGGTAACAGCAAACTGCTTCCACTTTGCTTGTTCGGCAGCCATCCTTCGTGCAGTGCCCCAGCTCTGGTTCATTCTTTGCATCTCGGCCTCCAGATTTCTCCGGCAAATTGTTTGTTTGGTCGGCCTTTCTTTCGCTTTCCAGCATGGGTGTGACGATACGGTTGTGCGATCTCAAGTCCACTCCATCTGGATTGCATTACATTCCCGCGCGAGTGATATTTTCTTATTATCTGTCATTATTATGTGGCATATTTTATGCACCATTATTTTACTCTCTAGGCTGAATCAGTATGGTGAAGTCTCTAACACGCCACACCCCTACGGAAGTATCGGCCACGGGACAATCTTTAATTTTCACATGTTTGCTTTGAGCCGATCACAGACAGAACTGTAATAACGCCATGTAATTTGACCGATCAGCGACTGATATATTTTCGCTTCATTCGTGTGGCCACATTTGATAGAGACGGTTTTGGAAGCCAATATTAGATACTCTTGAGTTTTGGTCACTGTTGGACCACTACTGCAAAGCAGGGGATGCAATCCGTGACAATGGGTCCATAGCATAGCTGTTCTTGTGATAGCATCGGGGTCTCTTCTGAGAGAGGAAAGTATTTGAGACGTTACTGCACTAGGTCCAGTTTTATTAGGTGACGTGAATAGTTAAGTCGTTGCTTTTGCCTTCCCTAACTCAAGATCAAGAACCCATTTACAGATGCGTTGATTCAAACGTGAATCTATCAGCAAACATTTCGAACGTTGCTAACTTTGCAGCGACAGGCAAGCCTTTCATTCTCCCAATCGGACTTTCACTTTCGTGTTAGGACCCGCGTTACCTTGGTACAGACACTCTGTGACAGTGCATTCCCGTCCTTCATTAATTCTCTTTTTTTTCCTAGGTTTTATAAGATCTCTTTATTTGTTATTTTCTCTTTCCAAGAGAAGTGCCCCATTGTATGTTGTAAAGCGTTTTATATGTAATAACAAATCAATAATATAGATTGTATATGCGATAGCATTGATACAAAAGTATTTTTAAAACTACTCCTAAATTATCTTCGTCATAGAGGGGTACGGCGGTAAGGGTAAGCTATCAAAGGGGGTACGCGACTTGGTAAACACTGTATTAGTAGAATGAGATCCCTCTGTGAGAAAAGGGGTTGGACCAAATAACCCTGCAGGTTCCCCCGCGTGTAGGACCTGCTCACACATGAAAAGAAATTCGACTCCTCCGTTATTATTTCGGTGCCTTAGGCTTCCAGCAGAAACCTGCATCATAGACGGACATAATTTGGCATTTAGTGGTCTGAAGATTTAGAAACGGATTTGTCTCACACCCTCAGCATTAGCATTGTTTCCCGCTTTGTCATTATGGGTTGGCTGGGATGAAGAATTGTGCTGTTCTTGTTGAGATGTTGTATCGGGTAGTTTTACTTGGGGGCTTGGAGAATCGCTTCCTTTTGTTTAATGCTGTATCTGAAAGTTGTCCATGGGGGATTGGAGAGTCACTCCCTATATTTGAATGTTTTATCTGATAGTCGTCCCTGGGGGACTGGAGGGTCACTCCCTATTTTTAAATGTTGTATCTAATAGTCGTCAATGGGGGATTGGGGAGTAACGTCCTATTATTAAATGTCGTATCTGATAGTTGTCCATGGGGGAATTGGAGAGTCCCTTTTAATTTTTAAATGTTGTATCCACACTTGTATCTATTGAATATACATGAAATAATTGTCTAAATAAAGAGCAATAATTGTCGTTTGAGTAACAAGTTGTATAGGTTTTATAATTGTTTATAAAAATAAATAGAAATAGTTTATAGAAATACATCTAAAAAAAAGACTAATAGACTGACGGTACACGAGATAGCAAACATTGCAGTCCGCCTGAAGGCCATGTGTTCAACAGCGAGTATCTGACATGTATCTGTAATGTTAATGTAACATAGCATAGTGTGTGATAAAATGGCAGTTAATATTTTCTTTCTTATGAATTTTTAAAATATAAATTATTTACATCAATCAATACCCTTTAGCTCGCCAAGGAGAATAGGCCTTCAAGAAACACATGCCAAGTCTTCCTGTCCTGTGCCATCCGCTCAAATTCTTTCCATGTTTTCCTCATCATTTTCACCTGTTTCCAGTTCTCTTCTCCATGTGTTTTTTTGTCTACCTCTGCCTCGAACATTCCAGGTGCCAATCCTGGAGATTATCCTAGACGAAAAAAGGTTAGTCGGCAACCCAGACTCCTTTCAGCTTTCTCTAGGTTGCTTCATGTGCTTCCTTTCCAGAGGAACTTCTTCTGTCTTGGGTCCATATTTGTTGAAGTTTTTGTGGTAAAAAGTTTTTTACGGGATGGGGTAACCAGCCCCATGCCCAACCCTCCTTATTCGCTTTTTACGACATGCCTGGTAGGGTACAGTGTTACTATTCTTTTCTCCCCTTTCGGGCCCCGGTAACACACGGGTGAAATTATTGACATAAGAGTGATTAAATAACAAGTCAAAAATATGGAGTGACTTTTCAATAACCGTGTAAACTACCGTACTGGTCATTCACTCATTCATTTCCTTGTTTGTTCCTTACGGAGCATGGAAGCACCGATATAGTTGGAAGTTAAGAGTCAAATTCCCTGTGCTTTTGTGCTGGAACTTTATGTAGCAAGTTGTTTAACATGATGATGTTGTTGGCGTCATGCACAGAAACCACCTCTACAAGAGTATATGAATGCTTAGTGCAGACTTCTTGCACGCGGACCAGCCACAGTGGCGACTTTGTGCATCGTAAGGAGCGCTAATGAATATAAAGTTGACATATATTTGTGCAGTTGCAAGGGAAAACTGTGTCACGTGAAATAATAATAATAATAATAAATTCTTTAAGCACCAAACACGGCGCATAAGGCAGAAACCAGTGCTCTCCAGGTTGTTCGTTGTGACGCCACTCCTCTTAGCTCTTGCACATTATTTAGGCCCAACGTTCTTCCTTCTCTTATTATTGTTCTTCTGAGTGTTTCTTTTGGTCTTCCTTTTTTTCCTCTTACCCTCAGGAACCCAAGTGAGCGCCTGTAGTGGTATTCTGTTGTTTTGCATTCGTAGGACATGACCGATATATGACCATCGTCTTTTCCTTATATAGTCGGAGACATATTTCTGCCTAGAGTCTTCTCTTATTTGTCGATTAGTCTTGAATTCTTTCCAACTGATGTTCATGAGTTTTCTAAGACGTCACGTGAAAAGAAATACGAAAAATCTTAATTCAAAACGTAACAAATATTTAAAGTAACTTTGTTCAGGATCAACTCACAATTTGATTCAAGGCAGGTCTTCATTCCTCTAAATCAGCGCTTCTTAAACAGGGGTGCATGCAACCCCTGGGGATGCGAGACCTACCTTCAGTGGGTGCAAGACATGCCAGTTATTTTAGATGTCGAATCATCATTAACTTTATATATAATAAACAGAATTAAAATGTGTTTGTACAAAATAGAATATTGACAACGTGAATTAGAAAACAAATCTTAGTCACATTTTGTAAATAACATTTTCCCAAAACATACTTGTATCTCTTTTTCTCATTTTTGGCATATTTTGTAAGCTAGAAGATAATGGCGTGCGAAGTTTCTTCAGATGATGCAAAGGGATGTGAGGTTCTTAAAATACTTTGAAGGGATGTGAGGCTTCTTAAAATACTTTGAAGGGGTGTGAGGCTTCTTAAGATGAAGTAAAGGGGTGCGTGGCTTCTTAAGATGCTGTAAAGGGGTGTGTGGCTTCTTAAGATGCTGTAAAGGGGTGCAAGACTTCTTAAGATGCTGTAAAGGGATGTGAGGCTTCTTAAAAAGCTTTGAAGTGGTGTGAGGCTTCTTAAAATTCTTTGAAGGGGTGTGAGGCTTCTTAAGATGCTGTAAAGGGATGTGAGGCTTCTTAAAATTCTTTGAAGGGGTGTGAGGCTTCTTAAGATGCTGTAAAGGGGTGCGTGGTTTCTTAAGATGAAACAAAGGAGTGTAGAACTTGTAAAAGGTTAAGAAAGACTGTTCTAAATGGTCTGTGTTTAGTGACAGGTTAAGACGTTCGCTTTACTTCTACCCCAATAACAATAGACTTTCCTCGTGTTTTAAAATAAAACCTGAGAAACATCAGCACGGACTGAGCATTATAAGAATACCAGATCATTGCGATGCTCATTTTTCTCTTATTTGTGTTGTGTGTATAAGGAAAATAAAATGTTAAAACATATTTCTAAGAAGCAAATGACATCTCTGAATAAGGATGTCTAGGTTTTGTTTTCGAAACATTTTTTCCCTTGAACTGTGACTGTTTTCTTTTAAATTTTTTTTTTTTTTTTTTGTTTTTTTGTTCTGGAATTCCGTGTACTGTTCAATATCGACAGCTTTTTAAGCTGGACAAAGGACCGAGGAAAACCAATAACAGTTGATCGATAGAGTGGGTGATGTACACAGAAGTAGAACAACCGTAACAAAAGTTGCAGGGATAGTGAAAGAAATGTTAGAATTTTTTTTTTTTTTAACGAAAGCTGTAAATTTGTGAGTGTGTGCGCTCGTATTTATTTTTATGTGTATCTGAATGTGCGAGTTTAATCTTCTTTGATTCATAGCAGCTGGCTGATATAGCAGTCAGTAGTGATCACGCCTTGTGGCTTCTTGCAGGGCAGCAGCATACTCGCCATTTCGCTCGATCCATTACTATCCTTCATACTGTGCCCCACTCTGGTTCCATCGGTTTTAAACCTAAACCACTTTTAATTTTTTTTCTTCACCTTTCAACTCCTAAAGGATTATAGGCCTTTAACAAACGTATGCCAAGTCTTCCTGTCCTGTGCCATCAACTCAAGGTCTGTCCATGTCTTCGTCATCCCGCGTCATGTCTGTCTCCAGTTCTCTTCTCTATGTGTTCTTTGGTCTTCATCTATCTCTCTTACCCTTGGAATTTATAGAACAATGATTGTCCTGTAATGCTATCAACAGGTTTTCTCGACGTGTGTCCCATCAATCGCCAGCGTCTTCCCATTTCTGTTTCCACTGGCACTTGGTCTGGTTCTTGTCATCAGTTCAACAGTAGTCTTGTCATCAGTTCAACGGTAGCGATATAGACACAACAGGATAAAGGAACTTTCATTGCATAGGGAGACATATGAAGATCACATGACATCAGGTCGATCACAAAAATCAGAATTTTCAATTCAAATGTCAAGTCAGTCCTATTGTATGGCTCTGAAACATGGAGAACAACAAAACCAACAACCAAAAAGCTACAGCGTAGAATAGAAAGACTGAAGTGGTATGACAAGACTACTGTTGAACTGATGACAAGACTACTGTTGAACTGATGACAAGACTACTGTTGAAGGCAAGGCCTTAACTCATTTCTTACTTTGCTCTGATGTGCTTTCTAAACAGTCCAAATTATTAACAAGAATTCTTTCTTCTGTTCTCATCTTTGTCAGTTGTGTTAATCATTGTCACTACAAGGTCACCCAGTTCTGTCCTAGAATGGCCGCTCCACTCTCTTTAGTTTCAGGCTTTTGAAAACGCTGGTCTGTCCGACTGAATCTTCGATCTCTCCCTCCAGCAAGAGGTGATCTTTAATATTCTTCTTCTGTCTCTTTGTTTGCTTTTTGGGTGGTCATTTCCTCTTTATAAGAAATGCCAAACTAATTATCTTGGTATAGGAAATCACGTTAATCTACAGAGCTCTAGCAGAATACAAAGAACCGCATGTTTTCATGTAAATGCTAAAGCTTGTCGCTCACATACACACACATACACACATACGCACCAATATACATCATCATCATTGTCCATAGACCTCCAGCACACTCATGCCAGTTCGGTCTTTGGTAAAAGAGATTAGATATTGTTTCCATCCGGAGAAACATTGTGACGGTGGATTCCATTACCTTCTGTCTGTTTGTAACTATTGTGGTGGGTTTGATGTTAATACAGTTTGTTGTTAAGAAATCTTAGTGTACTGAATGAGGTCAGCTGTGAAGGTCCACGAATATAATAAATATTAGAGTAAATTTCCAGGGTACCTTTCTACTACCACCACTATGATCTCATTCAGACTTATTCTAGATAGAATGTAAGATGACTACGTTTGGTGTCTAGGGTTATGAAATGTTAGTGTAAGGTTGCATTAACCAACTAAACATATAAACAATTACACAAATTATTTTATTATCTAATACAACACAACAGTACCACGACAATCACATACGAACTACACTTTAAAAGACTATCTTTAGTAAGTCAGTGGTTGAAAGTTAATGTTTTTCAATTTATTGTCCTGAATCTGATTTATTTGGAATCAGGACTGACAATCACAAGTGAAATCATAGAAATTAATTACATCAATCAATTTACACATTGGGTCTTCTGACCATAATACACATATTATTATATAAGAGTGTAGTTGTATTGTCTAACTGAGGTGACTTCTAGTATACACTGGTTGATTGTTTATTATCATCATCTCTGCATGTTGTTTGTAAGTTTTATGGACACTGATGGAATGTTTATATCACTATTCCCAGTCTCTTATTTATACTATAATGTTAGTTGAGCGATCAGGTGCCGAAACATGCACCTATCTTTGTATCTTGATGTAGGAGTCTTCCTGCACTTCGCTGAACGACAACCTTCAGCTCCCACTTCTTCAAGAATGATGGTGGTTTACAGTTGTCTCCGAAAAAAGCAAGACTGTGGCATGAATATATCGGCCCACTGTAGTCTGGCACCAGTTATTGACAGCAACCAAAACCCTCTGAAATCAGAAGGATATGCCTCCTTCGTAATCAACAGCCTACAATAATACTCAACAACCAGTACAGGCACATTACAAACAAACATGTAAGATCAGCTCTTTACGACAATCCCTTTCACCAGTTTCTTTTGATGTGACCAGGTATACCAGTATTCCTCTCCCCTAATAGTTACAACGCCTCTGCAATTCCAGCAATAATCTGTTGTCCATACAATAGGATAGGTATTATGCTCCTGATGATAATCCTATAGAATTTAGTTGGTCTACACCTCTCTGATAGTCTTTCATATGCTGGATCAATCTCTAGACTCTGTTTTGAGTCTGCCATAGACTCACTTACTTACAGTCGTATGTTAGTATCTCACATTCAAATTTTATTTTAAATAAAATGTTAAGAAAATCAATCTTACCACAGATGCAAGGAAATAACACAAGTAAACGATGACTAGGCAATATGGCACATTTTCGATCTGCCCTATGTCCAGGCTTTTCCTATGTTAGAAAATTTCTCCGCCTGCTCTCATCGATCTTGCTTTGCACAAAATTTACTTGAAATGGCAGTGAACAGTCCCCGTTTCGTACCAGTATCTACTGCTTTGTCCAATGGGACCATGTTTACATTTATTTTTGAATCTATCGTTTCAAATAACAACTCCCAATATGTTTCCAAGGCAAATATATTTTTAGTTTTAGGTCAACCAATCATACTTCGCCTTCCTTTAAAATCCACCCAATCAAATATCCCGTACCTTTTAACCTCATTTACCCAAAGTCGTTTTTTCAAAACATGCCATAAAAAATTACAAGCAGGCATGATTTTTACTTGACAGTCTGGTCGGGTCCACTATAGTATTATGGCTATAATTAGTTAATTAATGGACTATTTGCGTAACTATTACCATATTCTTTGTCAACAAGTCCTATGGTACACGAATATACAATTTATACGGGACTAGTTGGCTTGGTTCAGAAGTACACAGTTTTCTTTCTATGTTAGTGTTTTTATTTTTAGTCTACTACACGTTCAATTCTTTTCCATGTGCTGTCTTCTCTATTTACGTGATAATTACCTTCTTTGAAATAAGAGCTAAGGTTGTTTTTGTGACACGAGTTGTCTGCATGTTCTAACTTTTTCCTCGTATTTTGGGGAAACCCCTAAGGCAAGGCTTGCCCCTGTGCTAGTATTGGCTTTTAGTTTAAAATCAATGCGAAACGAATTAGCATTTCATCTGTCCTTTCCCCTCCTCGTTCCACAATGCATTTTTAGGCACATATTTTCTTAGAACTAGGAAAAGTGATTATGTCAAGGACGAATTTGAAAAATTTGGGTACCGTTTTGTTCGGCTATTCGTTAGCAAATAATCTGAAGGCGTAGGCGATACCAACAGTTCTAGCAGAAAATTCTTTTATACTTTCTTATTTTGCCGTTATGCCCTATATTGTTATATATTAATTTAGATATTGTATTTAGAAATTCACTACAACTATGAGCAATCTCCGCTAGTCTAAACCAAAAGTCAGTGGAGAAGGAAGAAGGTAAGACACTACTGCGTCTCCGGTGGCGATAGTAGAACTGATAAACACAACTAGAGACAAAAAGTTATGGAAAAAACATGGTCGCTGTCGTGAAATATTCTAATCCACATATATAAATTATCAGGTAAATATAAAGCCTAACAAATAAATCTAATAAAGAAAAGAAAATGGTAAAAGAACAGTGCTGTCACAATGACTGTACTCGAAATCCCCCTTGTTTTCTACTTCGTCGGCAAATTGTAACGCTTTCACGTTGATAGTAAAAGCCTTCTGTATTATTACCCGCGTTCTTCAATGAAACGTGTGCTGTATTTCTTGCAAAAACATTGAGATACCAAGCTGATCAATGACCTAATTTTAATATTTCATTCATTCCATTTTATACACGGCGTAACTAAAGACAGATGGACTAAAGGATAGAGAGAAGGGAGGGCTGAAAATCAGGAACGCATGCAAAATTGAACACGCGTCTCGCTATTAATGCCACCCCAACAAGCGTAACGCGATACACACTTACTACTATCACGCGTGTAAGGCCACATGCACTAACTTTTTCGGACGGACAGTGATAAAAACACTAACCTTCCCAGAGTTAGGTTTTTAAATCCTGAAAAACGCTTATTAGAAAAGATAACATTAGATGGGTTTACGTTTGAAAGCATTACAGTACCCAGACAGCACATCTTCGAAACAGGAGGTAGAAGAAATTGCATATTTTGAACGCAGCCACTTAGCTCTTTTAAATTTGTATATTTGGGTTCCTTAGGGCTTGCTGACAAAGAATATGTAAAACGTTACGCAAATAGTCTAGGAATTAACAAGTTATAGCCAAAATAAAATGATGGTGCTGTCAGACAACACCCAAAATCAGAATCGCTCAGTGGTAGATTTTTTAAACCACCATTGTACGGGAAATGGGCCACAAGTTACATTTGAACTGATTGGCTGAAATGATATGTAAGGCTAAACACGATTAGTCGGACTATAAATGCTATCCTTGGTTGTTAGGGGAGACGTAGGAAGGTAAAATTTTTTCAAACACTTGTCGAAACGTGGCTCCATTGGCCAGACTCGCTGATATAATCACTTAGGAGCGTTAGTTCGAGACCACTAGTTCAAATAAGCTTGATAAAGCAACAGTGCGTTGAAGCCAGCTCATATTTTTGCTAAATAAAAGCCTGGAACATAAGCAGATGGGAATTTGTGCCAGTATTTGTGCCAGAATTCATTGCTAGTCAACGTATCTGTGTTTATTTCCATAAATTGTGGTAAGCTTGAAACATTCAGTATCTTTTAATGAAAATTGAATGTGAATTGTTAATTTATGCCTGTATATATGTGTAGTTCAGTAGCAAACATGATGTAAAGCCTATAATGCTCCAGCCTGAACAGAAGGTGTCGGAGGGAAGTAAAACTGCATGGAATGGCCAAACAGTACACTGACACCTAGATGATTGACTAGAAAGAAATAATGCTGGAATTGCAGAGGCGTAGTAACCATTAGGGAGGGAAATACTGGTATAAAGTATTTCAGATGAAGCTGACAGTTGGCCTAACGCTCTGAACTCAATGTTTGTGATGTATTGTGCTCAGTGTAGAACTAGAGTATCAATTAGTTATGAAGTAGAAGGTACATCCTTCTTGTTTTCAGGGACCGTGGTCTTGACGTTATTGAGCAGCACCTGGTCAGAGCTTTGCTGAATCCAGAGTCGGACAGCATACTCCTTGGTCCATTTAGCTATCAGTGAGGTGTCTCCAGAGCCCAGGGGAGAAATCGAGCAGAGGAGTCTCTTCCTGCCGCCATCACGCAAGATAAGCTGATGTGGACAGCTGAGCTCAACATTATGCACCCCCATCTTAAAATGACATTGTAAAAATAACATTAAGAGGGGAATTGAATTGTTTTAATATCAGGAACTGAGAACATCTCCAATACTAGTTCCAATAAAGACAAACTATTGAAGTCATGATGACAAATACCAACAGAGCTTGAACAAAACAAAACCAGTATTACCTCATATTACTACTACACAACTGACACACATAGGATACTTTTAATAATATATGTCACTACAATATTCATATTGAGAAATTCTGTACATATAACTTGTAATTAAAATTGATTGTGATTCCTGGTTCCCTTTGTATTTGAATCAGGACACATATTCATTCATGACAGCAATGAATACATATTGTTATTTGAAAAGTTATCAGTGACTCCTTTAAGATATCCTTGTAGAGTGTTTTATGTATGTGAGTGTCACAGTGTTGTCAAGTGTAGTGGAATAAATTAAATTGTTTATCTGTCTGTTGTTGTTTTGACTTACACTTCATCATACACATACCCTAGACATATAACGTAGTCATCACACTATTCCAGAATAATTCTGACTGAGATATATATATATATGTGGCAGCAAGTAAGGTTATCTATAATACACTACTCTTATTAGATATAGATACCTTCACAGCTGATCTCAGTCAGTACACTAAGTCCCCTATAAATATTTATAACATCCCACTTCACCACATATATTGGGGTCTCGCTCTTGGGATTTTGAATCTTTACCTATTAAAAATATTGGGGGTAATTCACTTCAGGGAATATAAGAATTAAAAGGTATCCTTGGGTGGAATTAAATAAGGTTGAGCTCACGGTGCCTGTGTTGTCCATTAGATATATATTTAGAGATTGAATTGTTGGTTAGACATTGTATAAATTTACCTGATAGACAATGGCGGACCTAGCCAAATTTCGATCTGCTGCTGTTCAGACTGCAAAAGAGTTAGGATTAGATGGGCAAGTTATGGTTGCCTATGTCACTACGGAATATGACAAATTTATTGAACGCGAAGAAAGAAGGTTTGAAGCCGAAAGAAAGTTAGAGGCTGAAAGGGAAATTAAGAAGTTACAATTTGAGGCTGAGGCTGAGACTAAGAGGTTGCAGATTGAGGCTGAGGCTAAGAAATTGGAAGCAGAAGAAAGAAGATTGACTGCAGAAAGGGAAGCAGAAGAAAGAAGATTGACTGCAGAAAGGGAAGAGAAGAAATTAGCTGCAGAAAGAGAAGATAAGAGATTACAAAGGGAACATGAGTTACGATTAAGGGAGTTTGAATTTCAGGGCCATGCTCCTGAAAATGGTGCCAGTCCCTTTGCCTCTGATGCCACTGCTAGCCAAGGAGCCTCAACCTCAGCTATGAATTTTCATTTAGATCATTTTGTTGAGAAAGACGATGATATAGAGAGCTATCTAAATAGGTATGAACTATTAGCTACCACATATGGGTTAGAGAGAGAAAGGTGGAGCTTAAAGTTATCTCAAGGACTTCGTGGGGCAGCTTATGAGGTTTTTGCAAAAATGAGCAGAGGTGATCAGGAAAATTATGACATGCTAAAGCAGGCTCTTTTGTTAAGATATGAAAAGAATGCAGAATTTTATAGGAAAAAATTTAGGAATGCTAAACTACTGTCAGGTGAAACCTATCACCAGTTCTCTGCACGAATAGAGACATATTTGGAGAAATGGACTTCTCTGGGGAAAACCCAAGATCTTAAGGAAATGGTCCTCATAGAGCAATTAAGAGAGTCCATGGCTCCAGACCTGAGAAAGTTTCTCATGGAACAAGGTGCAGAGAGGCTGGGTGATTTGCTAAATGTTGCTGAAAGGTATCAAGCAGCTCAAGCAGAGGTAACAGGTAATAAAAAGAAACAAGTGGATAACTTTAGGGCACCACAGAACTTTAATAAATTTGATCCTAGGGATCAAAACAAAGGTAAGCACCAGTTTGATAGGCCACGGTATGAAAATAAAAATAAATTCCCACAATTCGATGAAAGGAAATATGATGAAAGAAAATCTTTCAACCAAGGAAAAAGGTGGTGTAAAAATTGTCAGATGGACAATCATGACACTGACCGTTGCAGAAGGAAACCTGTGTATATGGCAACCCTTCAGGTCAGGTCGACCTCAAGACAGGAGGAGGATATTATGTTGGATACCACTCCAGAAGAGATGAGGAAGGCACAGGCTGGGGATAAGACCCTCAAGCCTTGTTTCAGGAAATTGTCAACTTGTCATACAACTCCAGGCAAGGGAGATTTTTACATGAAAAACAAGTTGATGTATAGGAAGACTGGAGCTAGATCCAAAGGTCAGGGACAGCTGGTACTTCCTAAAAGATATAGGGCAGACTTAATAAGGAGCCTACATGTGAAACCAGATGGGGACCATGAGAAAATAGGTACCATCATTCAAAAGGTGGCTCACAATTATTATTGGCCCAAGGCAAGATGGGACATTGAGAATTTTGTAGAAAGGTGTAGCATAGCACATGAGGGAACACCCACAAGTGGGAACATTGATCAGGACCTGGACACGCCACGGGGCACAATTAGGCCTGATAATAAAAAGAAAAATAGATTTGATAAAGTGGACCAAATGGAATGGGAAGCCCCTTTTCACGGACAAGCTTCACTTAACTGTTTTACAATGGCCACTATGCGGAGAGTGCAAAAAGATGTCTTACCCCAGGATAAGCCGAAAATCCCTCAATCGGACTTAAACAAACTGGAGGAAGAGGATGTAGGGAGGAAATCTCTCATCAAGAATTTTAAGTGGGGAGAAAGCCCCAAAAGAATTGGTAGCGGTCGTTTGTGAATGATAATTCTGGGAGGAAAAATCATCACTATAGAGCTTCGAGTGGAAGAGACCATACCGGTGCATGGACAAATAGGTCCACACAATTAAAGGTCCATATGTAGCTTTGTTAAGAACGTGGACTGATGAAAAGGCAGAGGAAAACATTACATCTTCATACCAATATGTGAATGAGCTGACCACTCGTTTAAAAACTGGCTGGAAACTTGCCAATGAAAATTTGAAACAAGCCAGGAAGAAACATGCTGCCTATTATAACAGGAAGGCGAAAGACAGAAATTTGGCTGTGGGAGAGAAAGTACTGCTTCTTTTGCCCGGGAGTCAGAATAAGTTACAAATTGGATGGCAGGGTCCATATACAGTTTTAGAGAAGGTGTCTAGAACAAATTATAAGATAGATAAGAAGGGGAAAGAAAAAATCTATCATGTGAATCTCCTGAAGAAATATTTGGAAAGAGAACATCAGGAAGAGACACACTTGTTGACCTTGTCCATCGCCATGGAGATGAAAAAGGAACCACTTTCATCATTTGAATATCCATTACACCCCTGTGAGACAGCAGCCCAGGTGAAAATCAGTACACATTTAACGAAAACTCAGAAAGAGAGAGTGCAACAGGTTCTAAATAATCATGCAGAGGTGTTAATAGACCGACCAGGGCATACAAACCTATTGGAATATGATATGAAACTGATAGACCCCACACCTGTCTGTATGAAACCATATTCGATTCCGTTTGCTAAGGAGAAAGCTTTGAAGGAAGAGATAGACTATCTGTTGAAGGAAGGAATTATTTCGCACAGTGAATCTTCGTATAGTTCCGGTGTTGTACTCTTAAGGAAGCCCTCTGGAGAACATAGACTCTGTATAGATTACAGGAGACTGAATGCTATTACAGAAGGACAGGTGGATCCATTGCCGGATACAAATCAGCTGTTTGCCAGACTAAATAAAGCTAAATATTTCTCAAAGGTGGATCTGAGTAAAGGATAATATCAGATTCCAGTAAAACCTGAGATCAGACAAAATTGTTGGATGTAAACATTTCGGAGGAACGTAATGAATCCCTGAGTTGCCTCTTTGATTGAGGATATTCCGAATGTTTCATACAGGATAATAAGAAGATTATGGGATCCACTACGAAAACTCTGCTATCACCAGGTATATGTTATCTCCTCATAACGTACATTTGAGGGAAATATAATGTTCTCTGGACATGTCATTGCGCAGACTCAGAGAAGAGAAATGGTGAATACGGGTTGCGAAGCAGCATTAAGACAAGCATTCACACTTGCGGCTGTTCAGTAACATAACCGAAATATATTATTGGTTGTAGAAGTCTGAGGCAGATTTCATGAGTAGTGCCTACTCTGAATGGACCCAGCTACATAAAACCATGATAGCACCACAGCAGAGTAAAGTCAAGTTGACTTACATTTATCTATGTGTATATAGAATAAAGGACTGACATGGGATGTCTGTTTTAAGAGGGGAGGTGTCGTGAAATATTCTAATCCACATATATAAATTATCAGGTAAATATAAAGCCTAACAAATAAATCTAATAAAGAAAAGAAAATGGTAAAAGAACAGTGCTGTCACAATGACTGTACTCGAAATCCCCCTTGTTTTCTACTTCGTCGGCAAATTGTAACGCTTTCACGTTGATAGTAAAAGCCTACTGTATTATTACCCGCGTTCTTCAATGAAACGTGTGCTGTATTTCTTGCAAAAAACATTGAGATACCAAGCTGATCAATGACCTAATTTTAATATTTCATTCATTCCATTTTATACACGGCGTAACTAAAGACAGATGGACTAAAGGATAGAGAGAAGGGAGGGCTGAAAATCAGGAACGCATGCAAAATTGAACACGCGTCTCGCTATTAATGCCACCCCAACAAGCGTAACGCGATACACACTTACTACTATCACGCGTGTAAGGCCACATGCACTAACTTTTTCGGACGGACAGTGATAAAAACACTAACCTTCCCAGAGTTAGGTTTTTAAATCCTGAAAAACGCTTATTAGAAAAGATAACATTAGATGGGTTTACGTTTGAAAGCATTACAGTACCCAGACAGCACATCTTCGAAACAGGAGGTAGAAGAAATTGCATATTTTGAACGCAGCCACTTAGCTCTTTTAAATTTGTATATTTGGGTTCCTTAGGGCTTGCTGACAAAAAAATATGTAAAACGTTACGCAAATAGTCTAGGAATTAACAAGTTATAGCCAAAATAAAATGATGGTGCTGTCAGACAACACCCAAAATCAGAATCGCTCAGTGGTAGATTTTTTAAACCACCATTGTACGGGAAATGGGCCACAAGTTACATTTGAACTGATTGGCTGAAATGATATGTAAGGCTAAACACGATTAGTCGGACTATAAATGCTATCCTTGGTTGTTAGGGGAGACGTAGGAAGGTAAAATTTTTTCAAACACTTGTCGAAACGTGGCTCCATTGGCCAGACTCGCTGATATAATCACTTAGGAGCGTTAGTTCGAGACCACTAGTTCAAATAAGCTTGATAAAGCAACAGTGCGTTGAAGCCAGCTCATATTTTTGCTAAATAAAAGCCTGGAACATAAGCAGATGGGAATTTGTGCCAGTATTTGTGCCAGAATTCATTGCTAGTCAACGTATCTGTGTTTATTTCCATAAATTGTGGTAAGCTTGAAACATTCAGTATCTTTTAATGAAAATTGAATGTGAATTGTTAATTTATGCCTGTATATATGTGTAGTTCAGTAGCAAACATGATGTAAAGCCTATAATGCTCCAGCCTGAACAGAAGGTGTCGGAGGGAAGTAAAACTGCATGGAATGGCCAAACAGTACACTGACACCTAGATGATTGACTAGAAAGAAATAATGCTGGAATTGCAGAGGCGTAGTAACCATTAGGGAGGGAAATACTGGTATAAAGTATTTCAGATGAAGCTGACAGTTGGCCTAACGCTCTGAACTCAATGTTTGTGATGTATTGTGCTCAGTGTAGAACTAGAGTATCAATTAGTTATGAAGTAGAAGGTACATCCTTCTTGTTTTCAGGGACCGTGGTCTTGACGTTATTGAGCAGCACCTGGTCAGAGCTTTGCTGAATCCAGAGTCGGACAGCATACTCCTTGGTCCATTTAGCTATCAGTGAGGTGTCTCCAGAGCCCAGGGGAGAAATCGAGCAGAGGAGTCTCTTCCTGCCGCCATCACGCAAGATAAGCTGATGTGGACAGCTGAGCTCAACATTATGCACCCCCATCTTAAAATGACATTGTAAAAATAACATTAAGAGGGGAATTAAATTGTTTTAATATCAGGAACTGAGAACATCTCCAATACTAGTTCCAATAAAGACAAACTATTGAAGTCATGATGACAAATACCAACAGAGCTTGAACAAAACAAAACCAGTATTACCTCATATTACTACTACACAACTGACACACATAGGATACTTTTAATAATATATGTCACTACAATATTCATATTGAGAAATTCTGTACATATAACTTGTAATTAAAATTGATTGTGATTCCTGGTTCCCTTTGTATTTGAATCAGGACACATATTCATTCATGACAGCAATGAATACATATTGTTATTTGAAAAGTTATCAGTGACTCCTTTAAGATATCCTTGTAGAGTGTTTTATGTATGTGAGTGTCACAGTGTTGTCAAGTGTAGTGGAATAAATTAAATTGTTTATCTGTCTGTTGTTGTTTTGACTTACACTTCATCATACACATACCCTAGACATATAACGTAGTCATCACACTATTCCAGAATAATTCTGACTGAGATATATATATATGTGGCAGCAAGTAAGGTTATCTATAATACACTACTCTTATTAGATATAGATACCTTCACAGCTGATCTCAGTCAGTACACTAAGTCCCCTATAAATATTTATAACATCCCACTTCACCACATATATTGGGGTCTCGCTCTTGGGATTTTGAATCTTTACCTATTAAAAATATTGGGGGTAATTCACTTCAGGGAATATAAGAATTAAAAGGTATCCTTGGGTGGAATTAAATAAGGTTGAGCTCACGGTGCCTGTGTTGTCCATTAGATATATATTTAGAGATTGAATTGTTGGTTAGACATTGTATAAATTTACCTGATAGACAATGGCGGACCTAGCCAAATTTCGATCTGCTGCTGTTCAGACTGCAAAAGAGTTAGGATTAGATGGGCAAGTTATGGTTGCCTATGTCACTACGGAATGTGACAAATTTATTGAACGCGAAGAAAGAAGGTTTGAAGCCGAAAGAAAGTTAGAGGCTCAAAGGGAAATTAAGAAGTTACAATTTGAGGCTGAGGCTGAGACTAAGAGGTTGCAGATTGAGGCTGAGGCTAAGAAATTGGAAGCAGAAGAAAGAAGATTGACTGCAGAAAGGGAAGCAGAAGAAAGAAGATTGACTGCAGAAAGGGAAGAGAAGAAATTAGCTGCAGAAAGAGAAGATAAGAGATTACAAAGGGAACATGAGTTACGATTAAGGGAGTTTGAATTTCAGGGCCATGCTCCTGAAAATGGTGCCAGTCCCTTTGCCTCTGATGCCACTGCTAGCCAAGGAGCCTCAACCTCAGCTATGAATTTTCATTTAGATCATTTTGTTGAGAAAGACGATGATATAGAGAGCTATCTAAATAGGTATGAACTATTAGCTACCACATATGGGTTAGAGAGAGAAAGGTGGAGCTTAAAGTTATCTCAAGGACTTCGTGGGGCAGCTTATGAGGTTTTTGCAAAAATGAGCAGAGGTGATCAGAAAAATTATGACATGCTAAAGCAGGCTCTTTTGTTAAGATATGAAAAGAATGCAGAATTTTATAGGAAAAAATTTAGGAATGCTAAACTACTGTCAGGTGAAACCTATCACCAGTTCTCTGCACGAATAGAGACATATTTGGAGAAATGGACTTCTCTGGGGAAAACCCAAGATCTTAAGGAAATGGTCCTCATAGAGCAATTAAGAGAGTCCATGGCTCCAGACCTGAGAAAGTTTCTCATGGAACAAGGTGCAGAGAGGCTGGGTGATTTGCTAAATGTTGCTGAAAGGTATCAAGCAGCTCAAGCAGAGGTAACAGGTAATAAAAAGAAACAAGTGGATAACTTTAGGGCACCACAGAACTTTAATAAATTTGATCCTAGGGATCAAAACAAAGGTAAGCACCAGTTTGATAGGCCACGGTATGAAAATAAAAATAAATTCCCACAATTCGATGAAAGGAAATATGATGAAAGAAAATCTTTCAACCAAGGAAAAAGGTGGTGTAAAAATTGTCAGATGGACAATCATGACACTGACCGTTGCAGAAGGAAACCTGTGTGCATGGCAACCCTTCAGGTCAGGTCGACCTCAAGACAGGAGGAGGATATTATGTTGGATACCACTCCAGAAGAGATGAGGAAGGCACAGGCTGGGGATAAGACCCTCAAGCCTTGTTTCAGGAAATTGTCAACTTGTCATACAACTCCAGGCAAGGGAGATTTTTACATGAAAAACAAGTTGATGTATAGGAAGACTGGAGCTAGATCCAAAGGTCAGGGACAGCTGGTACTTCCTAAAAGATATAGGGCAGACTTAATAAGGAGCCTACATGTGAAACCAGATGGGGACCATGAGAAAATAGGTACCATCATTCAAAAGGTGGCTCACAATTATTATTGGCCCAAGGCAAGATGGGACATTGAGAATTTTGTAGAAAGGTGTAGCATAGCACATGAGGGAACACCCACAAGTGGGAACATTGATCAGGACCTGGACACGCCACGGGGCACAATTAGGCCTGATAATAAAAAGAAAAATAGATTTGATAAAGTGGACCAAATGGAATGGGAAGCCCCTTTTCACGGACAAGCTTCACTTAACTGTTTTACAATGGCCACTATGCGGAGAGTGCAAAAAGATGTCTTACCCCAGGATAAGCCGAAAATCCCTCAATCGGACTTAAACAAACTGGAGGAAGAGGATGTAGGGAGGAAATCTCTCATCAAGAATTTTAAGTGGGGAGAAAGCCCCAAAAGAATTGGTAGCGGTCGTTTTGTGAATGATAATTCTGGGAGGAAAAATCATCACTATAGAGCTTCGAGTGGAAGAGACCATACCGGTGCATGGACAAATAGGTCCACACAATTAAAGGTCCATATGTAGCTTTGTTAAGAACGTGGACTGATGAAAAGGCAGAGGAAAACATTACATCTTCATACCAATATGTGAATGAGCTGACCACTCGTTTAAAAACTGGCTGGAAACTTGCCAATGAAAATTTGAAACAAGCCAGGAAGAAACATGCTGCCTATTATAACAGGAAGGCGAAAGACAGAAATTTGGCTGTGGGAGAGAAAGTACTGCTTCTTTTGCCCGGGAGTCAGAATAAGTTACAAATTGGATGGCAGGGTCCATATACAGTTTTAGAGAAGGTGTCTAGAACAAATTATAAGATAGATAAGAAGGGGAAAGAAAAAATCTATCATGTGAATCTCCTGAAGAAATATTTGGAAAGAGAACATCAGGAAGAGACACACTTGTTGACCTTGTCCATCGCCATGGAGATGAAAAAGGAACCACTTTCATCATTTGAATATCCATTACACCCCTGTGAGACAGCAGCCCAGGTGAAAATCAGTACACATTTAACGAAAACTCAGAAAGAGAGAGTGCAACAGGTTCTAAATAATCATGCAGAGGTGTTAACAGACCGACCAGGGCATACAAACCTATTGGAATATGATATGAAACTGATAGACCCCACACCTGTCTGTATGAAACCATATTCGATTCCGTTTGCTAAGGAGAAAGCTTTGAAGGAAGAGATAGACTATCTGTTGAAGGAAGGAATTATTTCGCACAGTGAATCTTCGTATAGTTCCGGTGTTGTACTCTTAAGGAAGCCCTCTGGAGAACATAGACTCTGTATAGATTACAGGAGACTGAATGCTATTACAGAAGGACAGGTGGATCCATTGCCGGATACAAATCAGCTGTTTGCCAGACTAAATAAAGCTAAATATTTCTCAAAGGTGGATCTGAGTAAAGGATAATATCAGATTCCAGTAAAACCTGAGATCAGACAAAATTGTTGGATGTAAACATTTCGGAGGAACGTAATGAATCCCTGAGTTGCCTCTTTGATTGAGGATATTCCGAATGTTTCATACAGGATAATAAGAAGATTATGGGATCCACTACGAAAACTCTGCTATCACCAGGTATATGTTATCTCCTCATAACGTACATATTGAGGGAAATATAATGTTCTCTGGACATGTCATTGCGCAGACTCAGAGAAGAGAAATGGTGAATACGGGTTGCGAAGCAGCATTAAGACAAGCATTCACACTTGCGGCTGTTCAGTAACATAACCGAAATATATTATTGGTTGTAGAAGTCTGAGGCAGATTTCATGAGTAGTGCCTACTCTGAATGGACCCAGCTACATAAAACCATGATAGCACCACAGCAGAGTAAAGTCAAGTTGACTTACATTTATCTATGTGTATATAGAATAAAGGACTGACATGGGATGTCTGTTTTAAGAGGGGAGGTGTCGTGAAATATTCTAATCCACATATATAAATTATCAGGTAAATATAAAGCCTAACAAATAAATCTAATAAAGAAAAGAAAATGGTAAAAGAACAGTGCTGTCACAATGACTGTACTCGAAATCCCCCTTGTTTTCTACTTCGTCGGCAAATTGTAACGCTTTCACGTTGATAGTAAAAGCCTACTGTATTATTACCCGCGTTCTTCAATGAAACGTGTGCTGTATTTCTTGCAAAAACATTGAGATACCAAGCTGATCAATGACCTAATTTTAATATTTCATTCATTCCATTTTATACACGGCGTAACTAAAGACAGATGGACTAAAGGATAGAGAGAAGGGAGGGCTGAAAATCAGGAACGCATGCAAAATTGAACACGCGTCTCGCTATTAATGCCACCCCAACAAGCGTAACGCGATACACACTTACTACTATCACGCGTGTAAGGCCACATGCACTAACTTTTTCGGACGGACAGTGATAAAAACACTAACCTTCCCAGAGTTAGGTTTTTAAATCCTGAAAAACGCTTATTAGAAAAGATAACATTAGATGGGTTTACGTTTGAAAGCATTACAGTACCCAGACAGCACATCTTCGAAACAGGAGGTAGAAGAAATTGCATATTTTGAACGCAGCCACTTAGCTCTTTTAAATTTGTATATTTGGGTTCCTTAGGGCTTGCTGACAAAGAATATGTAAAACGTTACGCAAATAGTCTAGGAATTAACAAGTTATAGCCAAAATAAAATGATGGTGCTGTCAGACAACACCCAAAATCAGAATCGCTCAGTGGTAGATTTTTTAAACCACCATTGTACGGGAAATGGGCCACAAGTTACATTTGAACTGATTGGCTGAAATGATATGTAAGGCTAAACACGATTAGTCGGACTATAAATGCTATCCTTGGTTGTTAGGGGAGACGTAGGAAGGTAAAATTTTTTCAAACACTTGTCGAAACGTGGCTCCATTGGCCAGACTCGCTGATATAATCACTTAGGAGCGTTAGTTCGAGACCACTAGTTCAAATAAGCTTGATAAAGCAACAGTGCGTTGAAGCCAGCTCATATTTTTGCTAAATAAAAGCCTGGAACATAAGCAGATGGGAATTTGTGCCAGTATTTGTGCCAGAATTCATTGCTAGTCAACGTATCTGTGTTTATTTCCATAAATTGTGGTAAGCTTGAAACATTCAGTATCTTTTAATGAAAATTGAATGTGAATTGTTAATTTATGCCTGTATATATGTGTAGTTCAGTAGCAAACATGATGTAAAGCCTATAATGCTCCAGCCTGAACAGAAGGTGTCGGAGGGAAGTAAAACTGCATGGAATGGCCAAACAGTACACTGACACCTAGATGATTGACTAGAAAGAAATAATGCTGGAATTGCAGAGGCGTAGTAACCATTAGGGAGGGAAAATACTGGTATAAAGTATTTCAGATGAAGCTGACAGTTGGCCTAACGCTCTGAACTCAATGTTTGTGATGTATTGTGCTCAGTGTAGAACTAGAGTATCAATTAGTTATGAAGTAGAAGGTACATCCTTCTTGTTTTCAGGGACCGTGGTCTTGACGTTATTGAGCAGCACCTGGTCAGAGCTTTGCTGAATCCAGAGTCGGACAGCATACTCCTTGGTCCATTTAGCTATCAGTGAGGTGTCTCCAGAGCCCAGGGGAGAAATCGAGCAGAGGAGTCTCTTCCTGCCGCCATCACGCAAGATAAGCTGATGTGGACAGCTGAGCTCAACATTATGCACCCCCATCTTAAAATGACATTGTAAAAATAACATTAAGAGGGGAATTAAATTGTTTTAATATCAGGAACTGAGAACATCTCCAATACTAGTTCCAATAAAGACAAACTATTGAAGTCATGATGACAAATACCAACAGAGCTTGAGCAAAACAAAACCAGTATTACCTCATATTACTACTACACAACTGACACACATAGGATACTTTTAATAATATATGTCACTACAATATTCATATTGAGAAATTCTGTACATATAACTTGTAATTAAAATTGATTGTGATTCCTGGTTCCCTTTGTATTTGAATCAGGACACATATTCATTCATGACAGCAATGAATACATATTGTTATTTGAAAAGTTATCAGTGACTCCTTTAAGATATCCTTGTAGAGTGTTTTATGTATGTGAGTGTCACAGTGTTGTCAAGTGTAGTGGAATAAATTAAATTGTTTATCTGTCTGTTGTTGTTTTGACTTACACTTCATCATACACATACCCTAGACATATAACGTAGTCATCACACTATTCCAGAATAATTCTGACTGAGATATATATATATGTGGCAGCAAGTAAGGTTATCTATAATACACTACTCTTATTAGATATAGATACCTTCACAGCTGATCTCAGTCAGTACACTAAGTCCCCTATAAATATTTATAACATCCCACTTCACCACAGTCGCCTAGACCTGAAGGCATAGCATGTGAAGAAGGAAATATAGAGGAAGAAAGTTACCCACAAATTAAAAACTATTATTCACAGAAAACCAAAACAATCGTTTGCGGAACAATATTCACTAAACAGGAATGACAAACAAGCATGCATTGAGAGAGCTGACCTCCAGCTTGACTCGTCAAGTACTGACTGTGACGGTATTGCCTCCCCTGCTTTGCAGTAGTGGTCAAACAGTGGCCAAAACTCAAGAGTATCTATTATAGGCTTCAATGGAGTCTATTTTTACACAGGATTACTCTTGACAGAAATGTCGACAGAAGAGTAGTAAAGCTTCTATCACATGGGAGTCTTCACAATATATTCAGATAAGCGAAAACAATGCTGGCTGTCGCTGAGCACGTTAATTCTATAATCAGCCGACACTTTTTAGCAATGGTTTATTCTAGCTCGTTCAGCCCCCACCGCTGAGTTAATCAGTGGAATTTATTATTATAATATATATAGCTCTGTTTAGAGTGTGTGTTTAGTAACTTTGACTGAGACAAACATATAGTACATTTAAAAGGATTGAATCGAAGTTAAATTTGTAACATTACAAATAACAAAATTTAATAATCAGTTGGAAACAGTTTTAACAGTTTGAAAATAATTTGAATAGTTATGGAAAAGGTTTTATCACTTGATTGGAATTTAACTGAATAAAGGAGGTCACTTTTGGCAGCGGATATTTTCACTTTTCTGCCACTGGTAGTTTCTTCTTCCGATGGATCAGTTCCTTTCACTCTGCTCTGGCTCGTCTCTGGTCAAAGTTTAGGCGCTGCACGTTCCCAGAACGTCGAGGAGTAACGGCTAAGTTGGTTCTGCGTCTGTTTATAAGACCCTCTTATGATGGCGTCTCGCAAAACGCCAGTCCACTTCTACTTTCACTTGGTTCCAGAGATAGTACTTTCTACTGGTACCACCAATAAGCCAATCCTACTACAGACTTGTTTGCTCAGATGAATACAATAGGCGAATCGTTCTCTTACACGCGTCTGGGATGTCTTTAATTTTGCAATAGATTCCCCTCTGACTCCGTGTTTCTTCAGTTTCCTAGTCCCGGTGTTCCTTATTAAAATGTAGAGATTTCCTGTGCTTTTTTAAGTCGTATCTGGTTCTCAAATAAAAGGTCCGGTTAACAGAAAGGAATTATGAAGCTAGTCTTCACTCTAGCGAGGTCTGAAGTTGTCTTGGCGAGCTTGAAATTCAGTGAGATAAAACTGCGAAAATGGTCAGCCTATATTCTCCCTCAATGTTGTTATGAATCTAATCAGAAAGATCCAATCATTTCAAACAGGTCGGCGTGACACTTTCAAAATATTTCCTACATGGAAAAATTTTGCAAAAGGTCACGTCTCCCATATATGGTAATATGATGTCTTGCATACACTCTCACAAACACATTTGTAGACTCATATTGTCTAAAATGTAATAAATCCATGATTCCTTTTAACCAAGTGACCGGAAGCGATTATATCACGCTTGTCTGCCCACAGGCGTCACACAGACAGTAATCTCGTTATCTGTCGTATGAGCGCGCAAACGCCGTGTCTTATCGGTGATAAGCAGATAGCGCTAACCGATGTACGTTTTAATCTGCCTATAACCACAAATCTTGGTAGCGTCAATTAAATGTGATGTATCATATCAGTCGCTCCTTGCAAATGGGATATTTATCACCTACAGGGTGATTTGATAAAATCAAATATTTGCTACATAGCAGAAAAATAACGAGGAAAGAAAGAAAGAGAGACAGAAAAGTGCGATAATTGAGAGCACATAATAAAAATCAGTACCACAAATGTACCTATACTGCCGCAGAGAGAACCAAAGATCGATAGAGGTCGTCCATTTCGTCACACTGACATGGAAGCCACAGAAAAACTTGACATTCTCTTTCTCTTTGTGGCTTCCATGTCAGCACTTGACGAGTCATGTCAAAGAGGACGTCGGCTAAGAATAAATGAACCCAAGGTCACTTTAAATAAAAACAACCCATAGAGGTGATGAAGATTGCCGACATACTACTTTTTGATGAATAGAACAGAGTAGATTGTTCATTGGTTACCTTTGAGCTCCATTTTGGGCATAGACCTTTAAAATAGTCTTCTTGTTCTTGTGGTATATGACTTGTTAGTAGTCTTACAGTTTTTGTGTGTTGCCTTCAAGGTGCTATAGGATGGTGTCGCTATAACACAAGGTGCCCCGTCTCCAGTGACACAGTGTGGTGTTGGTGTGTGTTGTTCTTTTACAACATTGAATGTGGGAGAAGGGTGCAACCTATGTCCTGGCACGTGTAGTTGTCTAGGTGTATGACACACGTTCTAGTCCATCACACAGTTTCTCGTCAAGCAGTCAACAGCTTAGGGGTTAAGTTCCAAGAAATATTGTAATGAAATATATTCTGAACATTGGAATTACAATATAAATGTAGATAAAACAGTGTTCTACTGAACACATCATACTGATACCGTGAAGAGCAATTAGAGAATAATATATTTTCCAGCTACTAAAGTTATCACGCAGTTAACAAACGAATGTCACCACCCTACCTATTCGCTCACTATAACGTGCCTTATAAGAATTAGTGTTACTTTTTTTGTCCCCATATCGGGCCCCTGTAAAAAACAAAAACACTCCTCCACTCACAGGCCTATTTGATGAATCGATCAGCTACCTTTCCGATCACTCACTCGAACATTCATAGATCCATTTTAACCAACACAAAAAATCAAACATTTGAAGTCTCTCAATAAGCAACTTAGGAAACATATTCCTCGCTTAACTATGCCTCTTCTCCCAAACCATCCCTTACATCTTGCAACGTCTATTAATAAGGTTCCTTCATAAATTTGCTGACTATTTGCTGGTATTGATAAAACTAAGCTTCAAAGAGCATTACGAGCTGTTCAAGCGCATGCCATGTAGCAAGTAGCCATGTTTCTGTGGCAAATACATGGCTCACTTTGTGCGCTCGCTTACTAAAAATCTGGATTGGAAATGTCTGTACGGAAAAAGGCTTATTTTGTTGGCTTTACTGAAGTGGTTTCTTGTGTGGTGATGGTGGCGGTGTGTTTGTGCATGTATGTGGGGGCATATGTTGGATATTATCAGATCAAACAACGAGGCTTGACAACATTGTTGACAAGGGGGCTATCAGAGGAAAGAGGTATGCAGAACTTTGAGACATTTGTGGTTTTGTATCAGTCGAGAAGAAATAGGACCAGATAGATTTAACAACATGACCAAAGAGACTTTTGAATACACAGTGCTACTGGTATTATTAACAGTGACCTTCAGTTTCTCCAAGTGACATAGACCTTCTACAATACATCCCAACTGCTCCTGACCTGTGCCATCAGCTCAAGGTCTTACCACGTCTCTTCTTCCTTCCCTTCTATTTGTGTCTCCAGTCCTCGGTTTCGTGTGTTTTTTTTTTGGGCCTACCTCTGCGTCTATTATCATCGACATTCCGAATAAAGAACTGCCGTATGATGCAATCAACAAGTATCCACAATGTGTGTCCTATCCATCACCAACACTCTGTCATCATCTTCTGTTCCTCTGGCATTTGTTTGGGTCTTGTCATCAGTTCCACATTGGTGATCTTGTCATTAGTTCCACCTTGGTGATCTTGTCATCAGTTCCACAGTGGTGATCTTGTTGTCATTTCCACAGTGGTGATCTTGTCATACCACTTCAATCCTTCTAGTCAACGAAAGTCACTAGTTAAGAAAGTATATAACTTATTTGTTTTTGTTGTTCTCAATATACAAGAACATTACACTACGACTGTCTCGATATTGGAGATGAAGATTCTGATTTATGTGTTGGACTAGATTTCCTTTTCATTTCTATATACAGGTAGTCTTCAACTTACCACCGAGTTCCGTTACGACAAATTTGTCGTTAGTCGTAAATCACTATATACCGTATGAACCGTAAGGATATGTTTACAAGTAAGATGTCAGAATGCTAAATAAGATACTGTATGTCTGTTTTGTTATATATGTAAACAAATAATACTCTTTATTTACAGTGAAGTAATACTATGTACAAATTATAACATAAACTTACTGTACTGTACAGTCGTGTACTGTAATAAGTAATGAGACATAAGCATACAGTACTCTTGGGATGAATGTTGTAAGTCGCGTGTGTCATAAGAAGATGACAATCTGCATTTTTCAATGCAGTGAAAGCACCTCCTTCCCTTTTGTTTTCTTATTCTGATATCACTTCCCATTCCCTCAACTTATGCTATATTGTTGCCAAGACATATGTATTATTCTGCTTCTTGTAGGGGTGTTTCAAGTACAACTGTTTTATTGTTTCCTACAATTGGTACGGTTGGATAAACATGACCAAGAGGTACTGCGGAATGAAAGCAAAATATTAATTTGTAATAATCTGTACCATATGCCGGCGTTGAAAGAGAGGAATCCAGCTCCAAACTTCAGATATTAGATACCTGATAACGATTGTTCAGATAACACGCAGGGGCAAAGTCAGCAACCAGACGATACGTCATGACGTCTAAATCCAACCCGTGCAGGCCAGACTGATAGGGTCCCAGTTGCAATGATGTGGCCATGTCTGCAGAATGGGAGAAGGCCGGCTACCATGACTATGGCGAGATGGAAGTTATATAATTACTAATTTTGTCGTGAGGGAGGATGGAGAGAAAATTAGTTCCCAGAACTGGAGAATAGAACCGGTGAATTGGTAGGAATGGCACAAGACAAGACAGGTGGTTAACCGCACAGCTCAGATGATAGCTGTAGAAGAGAACTGATAGGTAAGGCACATTCTAGCTAGCCCTATCCTATGCTCCAGGGGTGTTATATTAGTATGTGATTTCAGCTCATTTGTATTCCCTACCAAGTTAAATTATTACTGGTCTTGACCTCACAACAAAATTAAAACTGGAAAGTTAAGAAATTCAATAGCTGCAGTTATAAAATAAATCAACGCAATTTAATGATTACTAACGTATAATAAAAGATTTCACCTTTAGTATATAAATATTTCACCAAAAAACAATCAAACTTATTACAGAAACAACATAATGTCACTTTTAGTCCGTGTCATCTCTCGGTTAAAATAGGTCTCCAAATAAATGCCTCTAAAACTAAAGTTATGAACTTTTCTAACGAGACCTTTGATATCATCTTGAACGGGGAAAAACTACAGAAGGTTGAAAGTTTCAATTATTTAGGCAGTAAAATGACTCAGGATGGTGACACAAGAAGAGAAATTCATACTAGAATTGCTTTGGCAGCTAGCGCCTTCAATAGATTATCTAACATTTGGAAATTACGATCATTGAATATACATACCAAGCTTCGCCTGTTTAATTCGAATGTTATCTCAATGTTAACATACGGCTGTGAAAGTTGGAAAATAACAAAATCATTGGAGAACAAGCTGAATACATTCGAGAACAAATGTCTTAGAAAACTCATGAACATCAGTTGGAAAGAATTCAAGATTAATCGACAAATAAGAGAAGACTCTAAGCAGAAATATGTCTCCGACTATATAAGGAAAAGACGATGGTCATATATCGGTCATGTCCTACGAATGCAAAACAACAGAATACCGCTACAGGCGATCACTTGGGTTCCTGAGGGTAACAGGAAAAAAGGAAGACCAAAAGAAACACTTAGAAGAACAATAATAAGAGAAGGAAGAACGTTGGGCCTAAATAATGTGCAAGAGTTAAGAGGAGTGGCGTCACAACGAACAACCTGGAGAGCACTGGTTTCTGCCTTATGCGCCGTGTATTATTATTATTATGGCAGGTGGTTGTAGTTGACTTCCTTCGGTCGTTACATCTGGACATTGAAGACACTATACTTATGCCAGGCGAAAGACAGTTTTCGTTCTCTGTTGACAATGCACAAATTCCAAGGAAAAATTGTGCCACGCTTGTCACGACGTGTTAGAACCCTCAGATCAGTAGGACTACGAATCTGTGGCTGGGTTTTGAGCTTCGATCTAACAAGCGCTCACAATGGCGGTTAGTTATGACTTCTCTTCAGTTATCTGACTGGGTTGAGACAGATTACCTCTAGCAATAAGAGGGTGCGCTCTTGATAACATCTCTGCTCTGGTAGATCTTGAAGTGATTTCGGGGAGTACGGACTGGGTTTTTTTTTGGTTTGGATTGAGTTTGCCTTCTTGTGGCGAGGCGCGTCCCTTTCAACCTAAATGGTTATATCAGAGCGCAATTTGCCAGTCAAAAATAAGTGAACTCTGTTAAGCCCGAAAAGAACTACTAGCTTCTATCAGCAAGCAATGAAGAAGTCCTGAAAAGGACTGCTAGCCCGGTCAGCGTCCTGAAAAGATCTAACATTATCCACCTGCTAACATAAAGCCCTGAAAAGGACTTGCCCTAAAAAGGACTCACCAGCTACGCCAACGCTGCCCGTACTACCTAAATGGTTATATCAGAGCGCAATTTGCCAGTCAAAAATAAGTGAACTCTGTTAAGCCCTGAAAAGAACTACTAGCTTCTATCAGCTAGCAATGAAGAAGTCCTGAAAAGGACTGCTAGCCCGGTCAGCGTCCTGAAAAGATCTAACATTATCCACCTGCTAGCATAAAGCCCTGAAAAGGACTTGCCCTAAAAAGGACTCACCAGCTACGCCAACGCTGCCCGTACTACCTCAGTGTTCAGCGAAACACCGGTTGTATGTGAACTCTTTGAGCAATCCAACCAGATTGCTAACACGGTCATCGTCGATAGATACTAAGTCCTGAAAAGGACTAACATTATCCATCTGCTAGCATGAAGCCCTGAGAAGGACTTGCCCTGAAGAAGGACTCGCCCTGAAAAGGACTCACTAGTTGTTGTTGTTGTTGTTTTGATGAGTTGATGGGTGGAGATCGGGCATTGAACATCTGATCATTGTTGCCTCTTCTCGTTCCATCTTGGTCTACCCTGTTCAACCTGAAAGTTGGTTATAATTGGGGTATTTAGTGTCATTTAATTTACTAATTTTGTATTCAATTTAAATAACTGTTGTCTTTTGCAGTTGCTGAATTTTATTTATATTAGTATTTGTCAATTTTATTTTCTCTTTTGTATTGTTTCTAGATAACTATTGTCCTTTACACTTGGTTTTAATTTGTATTAGTATTTGTTCTTTTTGAGTTGTTGTCCCTTTTTTTTAATACCTTGTCTTTCCTTGTCCTATGGGTAGTTATTTTTTGTTAATGCTTTGTTAGTTCTTGTTGCTTAATTTCTATTTAGTTGGATGATTTTCCTGAAGTTCTAACCTTATATTTTTTCCTTTGTTTTATGTATATATCTTTTAAGTATTGATTGGGCATCTCTTGGGGCATCTATACTTAAAACCTTATCACCTGTTAAGTCTATATTGTGATTTCTGTAGTAAGTTTTTAATTCAAGCCTTTGTTGTTCATACTTTTTACAGTGGATCAGGTAGTGGTCTATGTCATTCTCTTCCTGACATTCTTGGCAGTGTGGTTCTTCTACCACGAAGTATGCTGCACCGAGTCGGAGACGCCACAGTTTTTTGTTCGATGGTATCTTTAATTCTTCTCTGACCTGGCATGTCCTCGTTGGTTCTTTCAGCAGTTTGAACGCGTGTCTGCCTTTTCTACTTTCCTTCCATGTTGTCTTCCATTCCTCGTTTATAGTTTCCTTCACTTGGCTCTTGATCTCTGACCTCCCAGTCCTGCTTTTATATTGTTTTTACTTGTTCTTCCCTTCTTGGCGTTCTGGTCTGCCAACTCGTTGCCAGCTATACCTATGTGTGCTGGAACCCACACTAGCCTCACACTACATCCTCTGTTCTCTAGTGATGTATTAATTGCTAGAATTTCTTCCTTTATGTCTGGCCGGCTACATTTACCTGGGTGTTCTAGTGCTTGTAGTGATGATAGTGAGTCTGTAAATATCGTAACAGCTTCTGGTGGGTTATCTTCGATTATTTCTAGACTTTTAAGAATTGCTACCATCTCTGCAGTAAAAATCGATGCCCCTTCCGTTACACTGTAGCTCTTTTTTATTCCCCATTGTGGTATTACAACTCCGGCACCTAGTTGCCCACTATCACCCTTGGATCCATCAGTGTAGACGGCCAGACTTTGTTTAGTTAGTTGCTCTATGAACTTTCTACTTATCATTTTGGCTTCCTTATCTTCTATGTTTTGTTTGATCTTTTCAGTAAGTGAGTAGTCTATGATTGGTGTTTTTAGTTCCCATGGTGGTATTTTGCTTCTGTATTTATTACTATTTTCAATTGTGTTTGATATTTCTTTGAACTGCATTAGGTCTTCTATAGTTCTCCACCCTGTTGGATATCTATCTTTATTTAAGGGGACGTCCCATACACTTGGTTGGTTTTTGACAAATGCTTTATGTGCTGGGTGGGTCACTTCTTGTGCTACTTTACTCCAATAATTTAATCTCAGTTCTTTCCGTCTTAGACCAAGGGGAGGTATGCCGAGAGCTACTTCTAGAGCTTCTACTGGTGTCGATATAAATGCACCTGTAATGGTTCTCATGGCTGCATTTTGAATCCTGTCCAGTTTTGTTTTGTTAGAAGCTGCAGCTGAGTCATAGACTATGCTGGCATAATCCAGTTTCCCCCTGATGAAGGATTTGTAGAACATAAGCATTATTTTATTGCTGGCCCCCCATCCATTACCTTTTACAATCCTTAGTATATTTAGGGGTCCCCTACAGCTTTCTACCAAATTGTCTATATGTTTATTATAATTTAGTTGTTTATCTAAAGTTATGCCCAGAAATCTTGTTGTTGAGGAGGTACATATTTTCTGTCCTTTAATGGTTATATTGATTTTGTTATTTTTTTTTAAATTTCCATTGCTGAAAATCATACCTACTGTTTTGTTTACATTAATTTGGAAGCCCCAACTTTTCATCCACTCTGAAACTTTGTCTATTTGATTTTGAAGTTTTTTGTAAACATGGTCCAAGCTTTTTCCAGATCGCCAAATGGCACAGTCATCTGCAAATTGTGATACTGCATTCTTTATGTCATTATATTCATCTGCTAAATCATTTACAGCTATAGTGAAAATTGAAGGAGAGATCACTGATCCTTGAGGAATCCCATTCTGTTGTTCATATATTTCTGACCTATCATTATTCACCTGTACAGCAAAATACCTGTCCTGTAAAAAGTTTTCTAGATACCTATAGGTTTTACCAGTAATGCCAATCGTTTTCATTTTGTAAAGAGCTCCATCTCGCCAGCATTCATCATATGCTCTAGCTACATCTAGGAAGACTGCCACTGTTTTCTCTTTCCTCTTGAACCCTAGCTTTACATCATGTTCTAATCTTACAAGCTGGTCTACTGTACTTCTGTCTGCTCTATACCCTGACTGGTTTGGGCTATATAACTGGTTTTTTTCTAGGTAGAATTTAACTCTTTTATTCACAACAGTTTCCAGTATTTTACCTAGTTGTGATGTTAAGGATATAGGCCTATATGAACTTACATCATGGGCTTCCTTATTGGGTTTTAGAATGGGTACTATCATAGCTACTTTCCATGCTTTTGGTATCTTTCCTAAGTTCCAGATTTTGTTATAAAGTGAAGTTATTATGTTTATAGTTCTTTTGGGTACTTTCTTAAGGATTTCATAACTAAGTATATCTTGCCCTGAGGCAGTATTAGATTTATCTTTTATTGCATTAGTTACTTCTTCCTCTGTTATATCAGCATCTAAATAGTTTGTTTCATCTATCTGGTCTGGTAGTTCTTTTAAAAAACTGTATCCTAAGTCTTTCTCTTCTCTCATTTTCTTCCTGTCCAAGGCTACTTTTTGCACTGACTTTATAGAAATACTCGGCAAGGGCATTAGCTTTTTCTTTATCTGTTTCTGCTCTCTTTGGTAGTTTGATTGTTGGCATTATTGTTTTCTTATTGTTCCCTTTGATTGCCTTAAGCTTTTTCCATACTTCTCTAATTTGAGTGCTAGGTTTAAGTGACTGACAAAATTCCTTCCAGTTAGTTTCTTTGGCTTTGAATATTATTCTGTTAGATTCATTCCTAATAAGTTTATACTTATCATAGTTTTCTTCTGTTCTGTTATTTCTATATTTTTGTAAGGCCCTTTTTCTTCTCTCATGAATTTCTGCACAGCTTTTATTCCACCAGGCAACTGGTTCTTTATTCCATTGAGTTTCTCTTTTCTTATTAATGTTATTTATTGATTTAAGGTGTTGTGGCATATTTTTATTTGGTATATACTTTATTGCTATTTTCAGAATTTCATTGGTCAGTTTTTCTGCCCACAAGTCAGTATCATCTGATTCCATGTCTTTATATTCCATCACCTCCAGCTCTGATTGGAAAGCTTCCCAGTTTGCTTTTTTATAGTTGAAGGTAGGTTTCTCTGGTTCTGGGTTTGGAATGACATTTTCATGCATGGTTATTACAATGGGCAGATGATCTGAGTTTGTGTCTTGTAACACTTCCCAATTTACATTCGCTAGGTTGTTAGTTGCTATACTTATGTCTATTGCTGAGTCTGCCCTATTGGCTTGTGGATTAATTCTTGTTGCAGATCCATCATTTAGTATTAGTAGTTCATTGTTTTCTATGAAGTCAAGTAGGCATTTTCCTGCATTATCTGCATGTTGTCCACCCCAAGCACAATGATGGGAATTAAAATCGCCTACTATGATTGTTTTGGGGCCTAGTCTGGTGCTTATGGCTAGTATTTCTTCATCTTTAATTGTGCCATCTTTAGCATATACATTTAGAATTGTTAGATTGTTTGGTTCAGCTGCTATAGTAACCTGGATACCTTCTATATTGGTTGTATTAAATACTTCCCAGTCTATGATTTTAAATTTTTCGCTAACTAATACTGCAACACCTCCTCCTCTACCTTCTTTCCTATCATGTCTAAGTATCTTAAAGCCCTTACAACTATATCTATTATTAGGGTTTAAATGGGTCTCTTGAAGAGCATATATATCAGTATTTCCTCCAGTCTCTGATAGTAGGGGTGCAAAATTTTTTTTAATACCCCTACAATTCCACTGGATAATTCTAAATCTTTCTAAATTGAATTTTAACATCATCTAGTGTACCTTTTATTTTGGTAGCTATCAAATTTGCTCTTATTCTGCATTTCCTGTACTTGTGGACTCACAATCCATCAAGTTCTCAAGAAAATCCCTATTTATACTTGTCATTATATCCCTAACTTCTTCCGCTAAGTGTGGTAAATGTGCCTCAAAGTGTTTTTTGATAGTTTCTATGATAGTTTCTTCTAGGTTGTTTTTGTTTTCCTGTTGCCTTTTGTTCTTTTTGACCACTTTCCTATTTTCATCCAATGCTACATTCCCTTCTCTTCCTATGTTAATCTCCTGTTTTTCACTTTCCATTCTTTGTAGTATTATTTCACTTTCTTCTTTTTGTTCGGACAGTTTCTTCTTCTTCTTCTTCCGTCCTTAGCCACTGACCGTCAAAGCAGTCAGTGGCCATTACGCCTAGTGGCGTCTTAGGGCAACAGCAGATAGTTCGGACAGTTTGACTAGTATCATTTCATTACCAATGGTAGTATTCACCAGAAAACAGTCCGGGGAAGGAAAAGCGATGGCCAAAACTCCAGAAAAAGACAAAACTTTAAACCGGACAGAAAGAAACAGGACCACGAACCCTGAAATCAGAAAAACAGAACTAAAGGACACGAGTGAAACAATAATGGAAAATCGGGAAGGAGGCGCGGAAGGAAAAACAACAAAAAGCAGAATCAACAAAGGAGAAAGATCAGGAACCAGCGCAGCGAACGGAAAGAAAGGACCCAGGGAAAAGGATAATCAGGACAGCCAGGTAAACGCGGACAAAACAAGTCATGAAACCAGAGGAGAGGACAAAGAAGACTCCAGCCGAAAGGGAACCCCCCAAAAAGTGAAAATAACACAAATAGCTGGAACGGAAGCCACGCTTCGATCTCTCCCGGACGACAAAATTCTGGTAATCCTAGAAAAAAATCATCGACAAAAAAGCCATTGCCAAATTGCAGAAACATAACAGTGGGATAATACTCACACTAAATGTAACAGAAAAAAACTAAAAATTTACTGCAAGAACTGCGGGACAGACCAAAGATGATTCAACTGGCCCACAACATCAAAATACAAATAGAGATTTTAAAAGAAACCAGAAAAAGTGTGATAAAAGGCATAAACCCAACCCTGACAGGGGAGGAAGTGCTAAACAATCTGTCCAAAATGAACCCAGATTTAAAGCTGGTGCACGTTGAACGTATAAAAGTGAAAGGGAGTATAGTAACCCCAGTGATAGTGATTACAACAGAAGGTAGGGAACCCCCCCAAGACGGTAATATTTGGGAAAGCACAAAAAAACACAGAAGCCTTCATTCCACCAGTGCTGCAGTGCTCCAACTGCATGAAGTTTGGCCATGGCCGACAAAGTTGCAGGGGGAAGGCAGTATGTAGGTTTTGTGCGGGAGCACACCCTTTCACACAATGCGAAAAGGCAAAGTCAGATACTGACTATAAAAAGGAAAATGCAAACAGAAAATGCATTAATTGCCAAGGAAACCATAGCGCCAGATTCCAGGGCTGCCCAGTTTATCAGCAGACCAAAAAAGCACTGAAGGAAGCTATAACAACCCAAACCCCTTTCAAAACTGTCATTAAAGAATTAAAGGAAAACGATACTTATACGAGCACTAAAGTTATAACAGAAATTAAGAGTGTGCAAGAAGATGTCAAAATGCTTAAAACACAGAGGGTAAAAGAAAGTAAGAACAAGTTAGAAAATAATAAAATAGTACCAAAAAACCAGTCAGATGATTCAACTACATCCTCGAACGACACAAGTGCACTGAAAAGTGCAGAGGCAGTGCTTCAAGAAGTGAAAGCCATACAGCACCAAATTTCCCAGGATATAGCAAAACTGACTGTACTAAAAGAAGAAAATGAAATGATACTAGTCAAGGACTCACTATCTGAGACGGCTTCGTTATATACCCATCTCAGGTCTTACTCTTTTCTCCGAACGTCCAATCATTTCGTTCCTTTCCTGCTAGCTCTCAAAAGTCCAATCGTTTCGTTCCTTTCCTGCATGCTGTCGGACGCCAATCATTTCGTTCCTTTCCTGCTTGCTGTCGGACGTCCAATCATTTCTTTCTTTTCTTGCTTGAAAACTTTCGTGGGATCTAAAGGCTGTTTTGCGAATTTGTGCTAGTTTAACAACAAAATCGTAATTTCCTCGTCAATTTATCAAAGATTCTGCTCTCCCTCTGCCATAATTACCTTTATTGTTTAAGGAGTGACAGAAGTGAACTAGGAACAATGTTTAAAAAGTGGTAGAAGTAAACTATGAACAATGTTTAAGGAGTGACAGACGTAAACTATGAACAATGTTTAAGGAGTCCTAGAAGTAAACTATGAACAATGTTTAAGGAGTGGTAGAAGTAAACTATGAACAATGTTTAAGCAGAGACAGACGTAAACTATGAAACAATGTTTAAGGAGTGACAGAAGTAAACTATGAACAATGTTTAAGGCGTGGTAGAAGTAAACTAGGAACAATGTTTAAGGAGTGACAGAAGTAAACTATGAACAATGTTTAAGGAGTGACAGAAGTAAACTATGAACAATGTTTAATTAGTGGTAGAAGTAAACTAGGAACAATTTTTAAGGAGTGGTAGAAGTAAACTAGGAACAATGTTTAAGGAGTGACAGAAGTAAACTAGGAACAATGTTTAAGGAGTGGTAGAAGTAAACTATGAACAATGTTTAAGGAGTGGTAGAAGTAAACTAGGAACAATGTTTAAGGAGTGGTAGAAGTAAACTATGAACAATGTTTAAGGAGTGACAGAAGTAAACTATGAACAATGTTTAATTAGTGGTAGAAGTAAACTAGGAACAATGTTTAAGGAGTGACAGAAGTAAACTAGGAACAATGTTTAAGGAGTGACAGAAGTAAACTAGGAACAATGTTTAATTAGTGGTAGAAGTAAACTATGAACAATGTTTAAGGAGTGGTAGAAGTAAACTAGGAACAATATTTAAGGAGTGACAGAAGTAAACTATGAACAATGTTTAAGGAGTGACAGAAGTAAACTATGAACAATGTTTAATTAGTGGTAGAAGTAAACTAGGAACAATGTTTAAGGAGTGGTAGAAGTAAACTAGGAACAATGTTTAAGGAGTGGTAGAAGTAAACTAGGAACAATATTTAAGGAGTGACAGAAGTAAACTAGGAACAATGTTTAAGGAGTGACAGAAGTAAACTATGAAAAATGGTTAAGGAGTGACAGACGTAAACTATGAACAATGTTTAAGGAGTGACAGAAGTAAACTATGAAAAATGGTTAAGGAGTGACAGACGTAAACTATGAAAAATGTTTAAGGAGTGACAGAAGTAAACTATGAAAATGGTTAAGGAGTGACAGACGTAAACTATGAAACATGTTTAAGGAGTGACAGAAGTAAACTACGAACAGTGTGTAAGGAGTGACAGAAGTAAACAGTGAACAGTGTTCTGGTACCGATCAGACTAAGCCACGAACAATGTGCCAGAATTTACAGAACAAAACAAAGAACACCATTAAAGGATTGCCAACATTAAACTCAGAACCGTATTCCAGAACATCGTCAGAAAAGACAATCTACTTTTAGTGCGTCCCCGATCAAGATCTTCTCCCATTGATCCATCACGCAATCTTCCATTGTACGCGCCGTAGTAACCACAACTATGTGTTTATCGACTGTTCACATGGATTTCCTTGACAGCGGTTTCGCATATACGGCCTTTATGCTCAACTATTGAGTGTACACCCACACACGAAATGTCTAAGACCAACGCTGGAGAGTCACATGACACTTAGCTACTGAATAATGTCATCGGAAACATCTATTATCGCTCCATTTGGAGCAAGGAGCCCCCACTGCAGCGGGCCCCCCTTGTAAGAAGCCTGGACGAAGTATTCACATACTCTTGCAGCGATAGTTTCTGTAGAAATATGTTTTACTTTATGACGTTACCAGCCCCACATACAACCTCATATTAGTTGCCTTGAACGACATGCCCTAGGGAGCAGGAAGACTGTTCTTTCTTTATCTCATATGAAACTCTGGAGACTACACAAATAATGGGAGATGAAACCCCGGAGACTACACAAATAATGGGAGATGAAACCCCGGAAACTACACAAATAATGGGAGATAGGGGAAATAATTTAATATAAATTCTACTCGACCGTCCAAGAGACAAATACATTTCTCTATTTAAGGAGGATTATAACGCAACACGTGCATGGGCAATGACTACAACCCATAAAAGCCAGATCCAAACCTCAGAAATGAGGTATCTGAGGAAGGTGGTTGAAGTAACAAGAAGAGACATGGTACGCAACCAGACGATACGTCAAGGCCTAAAATGCCACCCCCTACAGACCCAAGTAGAACAGTCCCAACTAAGATGGTTTGGCCATGTCTGCAGAATGGGAAAAGATCGGCTACCACGACAAGCATGGGAAACAAAGAGCCAAGGATCCAGACCCCGAGGACGACCCAGAGTACGCTGGGAGGACAACATTAGACAATCTTTGAAGGACCGAGGACTAGAATGGAACCAGGCCAGGAGGAAGACAGCCGATAGAATAGTCTGGCGCTCTCTCTTCCAAACCTCTACACCTCACGGTAGAAGGGGAACGACTAAGTAAGTAAGTAAGTATAACGCAACACGGACTGGTCTGGTTTGGTTTTAAGGACTATTTTCATTGCACAAGGACAATTCCATCAGTGCTTCTGTCCCCTCCCTTAGATCACACAAGGATTATTCCAGTACAAAATGCACGAACTCCGTAGCACCGGTGAGAATCCCAGTGCGTGTGTCTAGTAAATCACACATTCTATAAATATTTTTGTGGTGGGTAGGTTTCCTAATGTTTAAATTTTGCCAGGGCAGCAGCCGTTTGGCCTACTCTTTACGATTTCCAACTGCCGAGGGATTTACAACGTGTGCAACTTGCAGAGGGATCTTCTATTTGTTTTCACCATTATCCGAGAATGCTTGGCATCAGATCTTACTACCCAGGGGATGGAGGTGGCAGGGGGAGAGTATGATATCATTAGCAACAACCGGTTCTGACAAAAATTTCTATAAGTCATTTGCCCTGTAATTGGAGCGAATCCGGTACCTTTTGAATTAGAGGCGAATGCCAAACATCTTAGCCACACAAACCTCCAACACGGAGAAAACCGAAAGCATTATTGGCTGATGATTTCTTCTATGAAAATCTGCAGACCTAGCACCTTGAATGTTCGTCCGCTATAACAGGATTCAAAATGGTATGGCGAGATGACCAACATGAAACTGATGACAAGAGCCAGACTTGTACCAGTCGAAAACAGACGAGATCAACTAAACACTGAAGATGACAAGAACACACGTTGAGGAAACCTGGCAATAATATTGCAAGGCGGGTTTTGTTTTGAGGTGTCTAATGTAAGAGAGAATGAGGGAGCTAAAAAACACTTGGAGAAGATTGCTTGAGACAACAATTAGAGGCATGAAGAAAACTTGGTAAGATCTTGAACGAATGGCACAGGACACGAGGGACTTGGCCTGAATTTGTTGACGGCTTATTTTCTTGGAGAGCTAACAGTAGTAGTAATGATGATGATGATGATGATGATGATGAATGTGAGATATGTAGAACCATCAAGGATTAACGTAATCCAGCATCCGTATTATCCAGTTGCTGATTATTTCTCTTCCATTACCGCCAGCCACGAAATATGACATTACTGTACCTTTACGTGTTCAGCTCTCTCTTGCTGTTAATCGTAGTGGGGATCGCATTCTTGAGCCAAGGGTGTCGCACAAGCCGCTGTGAGTCTGTGATGTTGTAGGAGTGTAATGTTGTGTACTCATGTGTCTCTTGGTCTTCTGCGTCTGTTAAACCCAATATTCTACTGTTGAGGGCGCGTAGTGGTCATTGATTGGGTTCCATTCTCATGAGTTAGCCAAACCGCTGAAAATTATGTATCTCTATATATACTAGACATATGCTTAGCAAGATACCTTCCATCTACGGTGTCTGCGCCACATTTTTGGTATTGCATGGAAGGAAAAAGTGACAAATGTCGAGATGCTGTCAAGTGTTGGCCTTTTGAGCATGTATATATTGCTTAGATAGCGCAATCTACGATGGCGTGGCCAAGTCCGCCACATGGAAGATGGTCGTGTGCTTAAAGATATCTAAACAGTTGGGCGACCGCAGCTGAGGTTCAAAGATGTGTCCAAGAGAAACATGAAGGCTGTGGTGGATTTTGATGTTATGAAATGTTGTTGATATGTTTCCTTATTGTACTGAATGAGGCCAGCTGTGAAGGTCCCTGATTCTAACAAAATTAGGGTTGAGTTATCAGGGTACCTTGCTGCTACCACCTTATGGCCTCAAGCAGACTTATTCTTGACTAGTATGAATGATAGCTACGTCTACTGTCTTGGGATATGCAAGTGTGGTGTGTTGGTACTTTAACAATAATCCACTTCTATACAAACAAGTATTAAAGTCTATGAGTAAAGGAAATAACACCTCGGATAAATTTGTACAATTAATAATTTTCTGTATGATTTATTTGGTCCTGAACCTAGTATTCTTCTGGTCAGGACTTTAAAATGAAAAGAATTCAAGATATATACAAAATGTAAATTTTAGACCCAAAGGGACAATTGTCCAAACAAATACTGTTTAACTATACTAATAGTGTTACTAAAATTTGTCTATTACTGGTTTCTAACACTGGATGGCGGTTTGGGATTCTATAATCACTCCCAGTCTCTTTAATATACAATGTCACAGTTAAGTTCTCTGGGGAAATAGTTTATTCTTGTTATACAGGGGGTGCTGGTCCTAAAGCTGATGGAGAGTTAGGGTGCCAGATATTTTACTTAACTGGGCACACTTGAACAGTCTGTAAACTTGGTGTCACACTATTTCGCTATGATAATGGCCAAAAGTAACAGGGTAGACTCTGCACGTCCCTGCCACTACTGTGCACGAAACGATTCCTCACTGCTTCTCATAGACATCTGGCACCGGACTAGTGCCAGATAAAAACCCTGTAACAATGAAATAATGTCTCCTTGTTGATATCTTACTTCAACTGTGTTTTATATATACAAAAGAGAATACATAAGAAATAAAGAGATGGGTCATATCTAATGGACCAATCCAGCACATCCATTCCACAGTGTACCAGTGCTGTTCACATGTCTCTCCTACAAAGGCGGTACTACATCTGCAATAATATTATTAATCTGTCTTTTCTGCCATACAATAGGATAGGTGAGCTGTGTCCCTCTGGTCACCTAAGAAAACCTTTTTATTTCAGAAAACATGTGCATTTACAAAACTGGCAATGTGTTATAGCCTAATTATACCTTCAGGCCCTGCCTAAATCAGCTTGGGACCTGATTACTTACAGTCGTGATGGCAGCATCTCTCACTCACATTTTTAAACAAAATATATATGAATAATGTCGGTCTTACCAGAAATTCAATGAAAAAAACACAGGTACGTTGAATAGCAGACTCCAGATATACTGCTGGCTGAACTGTGATGCCTATTACTTTAATATATATTTGCTTTAATAAGGCTAATCACTTTTTCCAGAAATACACAACGTCCTGCTCTAGGGACTATCTTCTACAAATGGCGTGAAGCATTTGAATGTACTCAATAATATGAAATGTTTTGACCAATGAGATCTACTACTAAGATTTTCCATTCAAATTTTTAAATCTAAGGTCCAATTTCGGTCCACTGTTAGTGTACTTCTGTCGGTCTGTCCGTCCGAACTTGGCATTCACCAAAAATACATTTGGTTTTGGCCTAACACTACAAAACATATTCAGTTTGAGCCATCCCATAATTTTTTTCTCCCCTTGTCTACCCCTTTCTACATGTACCCTTTCTTGCCTTTTTCAAGGACGCGTCAAAAAATGTTACCGTTAGTGAAAGTCCAAACGAGCATGTGTTGGTCTGTCTGTACGAACAATTGCAGTCTTTTGTCCATAGCTTTATTTCTATCTGTCGGATTTTTTTATTCGAAAGCATATTACCCATCAGGACAAGACCAGCTCTAAGACTAGCTAACTTTTATGATCTTAAACCTATTAATAAAGAATTCAATATATTTTCCATTTTGGTGTTCGTTGTTTTCTAAGCCTCAACTACTTGAATGTTATAAAAATTATCGCAGATCTTCCTTTTTCCCGGCAGGAAGTAATTATGCGTGTGTGTATATATGATTCTACAGTGTGCCTTTTGTTAGAAAATGTATTGGACTTGGCGGTTTATTTTTAAATTTTAAGGCTCGCGACATCGTTTTCGACAAAAGCTAACGGCATCGTCTCGCACTGTCGGCCTGAGTAGCTAATTCAAACTTCTAATACTTGACAAGCCGGCAGCATGTGTCCGCTCTCTCAATCTTATGCGTTCGTGTGTTTTATTCATTCTATCTTTCCTGGAACCACTACGCTTGTAGATTTTTCAAATTTGTATCGTTAACCCTTGACGGGCGCGTTATAAAGTCCAATACTACTAGCGCTGCAATAAGGCTTTTCCCTATGTTCTATCCTACCTAAATCAATGCGTTTTCTGGCGCAGGGAAGAAGACGCGTTACAACTTTAATAATTCTATACATATTATTATGACTTTATTACATATAATTAATGATTTTATCGCTGTATCAATGCACTTCATCACAAAGGCACAGGGCATAAATCAAGCAATCTCGAATGATGAAGCTGTCGATCGCACCAAGTGGCGATGCTCCCTACGGTGCCACCTCAGATTGGGCGAAAAAAAGCTCTCACAACCATCAGACGAGAAAAGAACACGACGACAGGAACACAAGGACACAAAAAAAACCCAGTCTATCACCACATGGGGCGCATTCCCATAGTTGGTAATAAATGAGGGGGGCTATTATTCTATACTACTTTATATACTAGATACAGGATGTAGTTCCTTCAATTTTTCTCATGTCGTCATTTCTCATTCTGTCGCTCCTGGTAACTAATGGCTTATCTTAAGCATCTCATTTCTTCAAGTCTTGTAGAGGTTTGTCAGAGAGAATCCCATACTGTCATGTAGGCGGTCTTCCTCCTGACCTGGTTCCAATTTAGTCCTCGGTCTTTCAGAGATTGTCTAATTTTGACCTCCCAGCGAACTCTGGGTCGTTCTGGAGGTCTGAGTCCATGGCTCTTGGTTTCCCATGGTTGTTGTGTTAGGCGATCTCCTTACATTCTGCATACATAGCCAGACCAACGTAGTTGGGACAGTTCTATTTGGGTCTACAGTGGTTGGGTTCTTAGACCTTGCCGTATCGTCTTGTTGCGGACCATATCGCTTCTTGTTACTTCAACTACCTTCCTCAGATACATCATTTCTGAGATTTAGAGCTGGCTTTTGTGGGTTGTAGTCATTGCCGTGACTCGCACCTATATGACAAGGCTGGGACATAGGTGGAGCGGTATGCAGTCATCTTCGACCTATTGCCAATCTCTCTTTTGCTGAGGAGTCTTCGATTTATTGCCTGAAAGTCTCCCAGCTGCCGCTCTTTGGGTAGCCAACTCTTCTTTAATGCCTTGTCACATAGGTTTTATGATCATTAAATTGCCTATATCCTCTTCTTTTTCTTTCACCCGTATCCTCTATTTTTATTATCACTCTTTACATTTTTCCTGTATTTTTTGCATCCATTCGTTTGCGAAAAATAATTTTTCCCATTCTCACTTTCGCCAGTTTCGTTTCTCATTTAGAAACGCATTTCATTGCTGATTAAACTGAGAACGCAGTTATGACGTAACGTGTCAGCGCCTACCCGAGACGCAGAGTGTTAGAATGCATTCCGTCAGACAGGGGAGCAGACAGCTGTCTACAGTTTCGGCTAAGTTTCTGAGCCTGAAGTGTGAGAATTCACTCCGTCAGACATGATGAGGAGACATTTGTCTGGTAGTTTGCATCTGACATGTAGTTTCCAAGGTAGATTCTCAGTGTCAGGTGATATGACACTCACGCTCCACGGCCAGAGTTGGCGTAAGGTGCGAGAAAGCAAAGTGTCAGTTATGGTTCTCAGGATGAGTTTCTCGGGGTAGGTGCAAAAACTGCCCCTGCAGTTCAGACAAGTTGTCTACATTTGCATCTGACACGTAGCGCTTCGGCCGTTTCTTAGACGGAGGTGTCAGAGACGCAAGGTGGCAGTTACAGCATGCGTTTAGGTGTTAAACGTAAGCGTTAAAGACGGAAAAGGGGAGAGCACTTCGTTTTGCGAAATTAAAACGTTTACCTCTTTGTCTGGAAATAGATATTAACCAGAGTTTGAAACTTTCTTTTCATTCTCCAACTTACAGTAGACAGAATCACTCGTGCTAGTGAATGAAGCTTGTATAGCGAAGTCATTAGTTTCTCGTCAAAATTTTGCCGAGCTTCTAAATACCTATCTAGTGAATTATCCTAGTCGTTGTGAAACTGTAATTCTGTTTGGAGGTAAAATATCATATATAACATCTAGTACTGTATTTTGTGAAGTGTTTAAAGTGTTAAATCGCTTATTTTATTTTTCTAGTTAGATTTGGTGCAGAGCGCTTAATTTATATAGTCTGTATTATTTATAGTGACGAGTTACAGTGGAAAACAGAAATTATATTTCTAGCTTAAACTCAGTCGGCTATTAAGGAATTTAATTTAACTGCTAATAATCAGACGAGAATAAACTTTCTAAACTAACTTTATTAATGCTAGATGCTTCATGAGTGGTGACGGAACACGTAGGTATTCCTAATTCATGAGGATTGATGATTTTTATATATAACTTATTTCACGGGAAAATTTAAATGATAAGACAAGCTACGCTTGCAGTTTAAATTATCAGTTATAGTATGTATAATTATTTGATATGTGTTCTTTCCATTTATATATAGTGAAACTGTGGTACCCAAACTTTGCCAGCGCTAAGTACGTATGAGTGATATCTGTGAAGAACTAAAACATTTACCTTAGAGTGGCTTGGTGCAAAATCTTTACGAGTACTTTAACGGTTAAATGAGATAACGGGCCTCTTGCGCCTGATTTTGATTCTTCCTGAGAAAAAAAAACTTAAGAACAGTGCAGCCTGGTCACAAGTAAACTATTACAAACAGTAACGGTTTTTTTTTCGCAATTTTGTCAACTTGTGGTGTGATCAAGAAGGCTACCTTTGATCGAAAGTTACAAACCTGACTTTTTTCCTAAGTAGTGGAAACCTCGTGATTCTGACACAGTGAACCCGCTTACACTAATTCTTACCTGAACTGATAAAGTGACACTAACTTAAAATCTGAATAAACGGATCGCCTGAAGAGAACGCTCCCCGGACAAATTGGATGAAACCAAGATCTGCAGAGCTGGGTATTCGCTTCACCAAACGATAAAACAGATTGTGTCATAGCGTGCGCCAGACGGTGAACAACGGCAAGTTATAGGGTAAGAAAGTGAGAAATGCACGACAGGGCCCTGATGAAAGAACCGAGTGAAAGTAGACTGAGGGATGTTCTTTGTTGATTCACTCACAATTGTAACATTTCTTTATGCAAGGTATTGCTAACTATATATATATCTATATATATTCCCTTATACTAGATTAGAGTATCCAGTCTGTTCATACCTTAAAGGGGAAGAATTTTTGACTAAATCATATGTATCTGTGACTCTTTGGGCTATCATTTTCTTCTAACGAGACTGTGAGCTATACCTCGAGGGAAGGATCATACCAAGGGGTCTATCATTCTGGTAGCATTTCTGATTTTTGTTTATGATTTTTTTTTGTATATGCTTGATGTGATTTGATATGTTGTGAGAGAAGTTTAGTCGTGATAAATAAACTACTCATAAACTTTAGTCCAGCGTGTCGGTCAGTTCGTTTTCCCAAACTATTCATATAATCAGTCAGTCATAGTTTTTTTCCCACGTCTGTACGTCTAACTGTCGTCTTATGCGTGTATGTATGTGAGTGGATATATATATATATTATATATATGTGGGGTAGACTGTCTGACTCAATCTAAACCTGTCGTAGAAGATAGGTGAAAGAGAGAAGATTTTCTTGATTTCAGAGACAGCCTCTACCACATTTCTACCATCTCACTCGTGAAAATCTATTGCTATTACTACTTCTCACTGTGACTATCACTTATTCTAATCTATTCAGAAGGGACCAACCCAAGTCTTAATTCTCCTATCAAAAATCTACGACATGCCTCCCTTCCAGTCTACAATAGCTCCAATGTATTTAAAGTGGTTGACTTGCTCCAGGATCTGTTCACCCCGCACAATATGATGCTTTTTATTTTTCTCTTTAAGATTACCATGGTTTTTGTTTTGGAGCCCCTGATAACCATCCCACTCTTCGCCAGTTTTTTTTTCCAGACTTTCTGGTTGAATTGAAGATGTATCTCTGATTTAACAATCACGGCAACACAGTTGGCTAATGTAAGCTCTGAAATACAGACCTGTCTCATCTTCAACTACCCCAGTGAAAGCTGATTAGCCCTTTCCTTACATGTTGTGATGACTTCGTCCATGAGGAGTGCGAAAAGGAAAGGTGACAGAATATCACCCTGTCTTACACCAGTGGTGGTCTGAACCTCTCCGTCTAAAGGTTTGCCGTCCACACATAATTTCTGCAAGTCTTGTAGAAGCTGTATAGCATGGATCAGAGGTGCTGGAATTAATTTCCTTGCCAAGCAGTCCCAAAGTTTGCTCAAACGTCTTCTCCAGATCCTAGAAACAAAGATGCATCTCACCTTTATACTCAAGGGCCTTTTCACTTTGCTGCCTGAGTGTGAATGTGAAGATAAGGTCCTGAGTACTGAGGTTTGCTCGGAAGCCACGCTGAACCTCATCAATTTGTGGCTCATCCAGGCGTCTGAGTCACTGCTCCAATTTACTGATTACTGTCACGTTTTCACATTGTTTTTTTTCTTTCAATCCCTTATAAATTATAGTCAAGAGCATGTCTATTAATATTATTGTGTTCTGATAGTACGTCGTATCTATCTATATTTTCTCATCCCTTAAATATTTCATTCCATAATTATGATGAAATCTGTGCCGGAATTTTTTGTTGTAGAAGAATTATTAACAGTGAAGTATATTATCTTTTAGTGGAATTTTTATGGTAATCTTATCTGTAAACTTTACAAGGCTGTCTTTCTTCTTGAATCCCCAAGGGAAAGAGAGGCTTAGGTAGACCAAGAACACACGGAGAAGAGAACTAGAGACAGAAGTGAAAATGATGAGGAAAACGTGGAAATAACATGAGCTGATGGCACGTGACAGGGGGACTTGGTATGTGTTTGTTCATGGCCTAATCTCCTTGGGCAGCTAAAGGGTATCGGTTGATTATCTATAATCATGCATATTATTTATCAAACTGCTGAGAATTGGATAGAGAGTCATGTTATAGATTACAGTCAAGGGCATGTCTATTTGTATTGTTTGTTTGTCCGTAGAGAAATGGGTAGAGAGTCATGTTATAGATTATAGTAAAGGGCGTGTCTATTTGTATTGGGGGTTTTTCCCGCAGAGAAATGGGTAGAGAGTGATGTTATAGATTACAGTCAAGGGCGTGTCTATTTGAATTAATTTTTATTTTATTTTATTTTATTTTTTGGGGTATTTTCGTTTGCACGTCGTATCCATCTTCTTGATGCCATTCTGCACTGATTGCTGCCCTCCGGTTCTGTTCCACGGGTCAAGGTTATTTATTACGTCTGCCCTTTTAGCAGCCGATATAAAATTCATCCGGGTACATGCAAATAAACAACTTTTACAAGATGCCGCAAAATGAGAATTCAATATCACGCGCCGGTTAGAAATTATGCCATTCTAAATGAAAGATACACCAAAAAATGTGCAGCCATTATCTCATCATAAAAACAGGAACATTAAAGTACAGTATGCAAAATATATTGCGCAGGATTTATTCATATCTTTCCTGGTGCAATGTTTTCTGGAAATTTCGAAATAAATGAGACAAAGAAAAAAATTCTGATTTCCTGTTTTTTATTATAAAAAAATATTATGTTTGGCACTTCAATGTTTTGTTGTGCGAAACAGCTTCTTTCTATTTTATTTGTTGTTGTTGTAAATTTCCCATGGCCAGCTGATAGAGTGGTTAGAGCGATGATCTCTCGCGGCAAAAGAGCTGGGTTCGATTCATGAAATCGATACACTCCAGTTTATCCAGCTGTAAATGGGTACCTGTTTTCGCCTTATGAGTTACAGAAGAAAACAGGCAGCGAGGAAGGACTGGTCACCTTATCTCTCGATGCTGGACCTAGTATAGTGAAGTCTCTAACAGTCTGCTCATCTGCAGCAGTATCAGCGATACCTTATTATGGTTAACAGAAAAAAATACAGCCACGTGGGGCTCATTCTTGTGTGCACCACAAAGTATTCTATATTAGGGCATGCGCCGTAATATAACCGAGAGACCGTGTGTCTAGGTTGAAAGGCATGCGCAGCGCCAAAATGTGGCAAATTTCTTACGGAAAAAATATTCCAGGAAGCTTAAACCAACGCATTACAAAACGTGGGTTTATGTATCAGAATGTTCTACATAATGAGGTTGCTAGCCTTGTGAATGTCTTTAGTGGACCTGATAGTTTATTACTTTCGAGTCTTCTTGTCCCGATAAATATATTTTCATTTTCTTTATTTCCTCTTTTTTTTTTCAAATAAAATTTTAATTGTTAGTTAATTGGGACTGAAATGGTATGACAAGGTCACCAACGTGGAATTGATGACAAGAACCAGACAAGTGCCAGTGAAACAAGAGCTGAGAAGAACACGCTGGCGATGGACGTGTCACACATTGAGGAAACCTATTGATAGCATTACAAGGCAGTCCTTGTTCTGGAATCTCCAAGGAAAGAAAGGCAGAGATAGACTGAAACACACGGAGAAGAGAACTGGCGACAGCAGTGAAAATGATGAGAGGACGTGGAAAATACTTGCGCGGATGGCACGTGACAGGAGGACTTGTCATGTGTTTGTTGAAGGCCTATGCTCCTTGGGGAGCTAAAGGGTATTGGTTGACTGAAATTCAGAGTTCTGTTGCGCCCGTTTCCGAAAACACTTTCACGACGTGCAGTTCGCAAGTGTCGGCAAGGAGATCAAATAAAAGCAGAATATAATTACTGCTGCCTCAGGCACGTAAAAGCGAATAAAATGAGGTTGTGCAGGGGGTACACCACTGAGTTGGCAAACTCATCATGTAAAACAATTTGCTACAGACAGCACCACTGCGAGAACAAATGAAGGCGTTGGTGCAGGATTTCTGCAATGGTAGCCCCATTCTACCCGAGGCAACGAAAATGAAAATTATGATAATTTTGATAATAGACATCAATGCTGAAGATCTTCTTCTTAAAATACCATGCCTGGTCGGGTAGCTGATTGGATCTCTCCTCAACTTCCTGTCTCCAGTACTGTTTATCAATTCTGCTGTTGACTTCTTGCCATGTCAAATTGTCTAGTATCTTATCTTTTTATCGTTCTCTATCTTTTGTCTCTCAGTCTTACCTGTTGTCCAATATATTTCATTTTTATCTTCTAATAACATCCCCGAAGAAAATAATATATATAAAATTCCAGCTTTTTTTATCACTAACGCTAAGGGATGCAACTTTGGTTGAAAGTTAAACATTAATTGTATTGTTTCCCTTATATGTACTCACCCGAAAATAGTAACACTCGACAAAGAAAAGTGCGCAAATGACGGTATGCACAAAAATATATTTATAGAATGTGTGATCCCGTATACACACATTGGGATCCTCGCTGCTGCTACGTAGTTCGTGTACTGTGGTGATGCACAGTGCTTTTAAAAAAATACATTTTAATAAGTAAAATTGCCGTTAGGTATTGATGCTTTTGAATTTAATTCCCGTCTTATGACGGGCTTTTAAACTAGTATTATTATGACAGGGTACGTGACTTATGGCTAACCCTGTAGAAAATGCTACTGATGATCTATCCATTTGCACTCTAGAGTACTCAGCGATAGAATATAGCCCGAGTTCGATTTGTGCAATACTATTTTTTTGTTGTTAAACAACAAAAATAAAGAAGACAGTTGATTGTATGTGAAAAACAATTACTGCTGACATCATAAATATTTATCTGCTTCTTAAAGAAGGAAAAAGTGAGAGAGAGAAGAAGACATGAAGAGAGAAACAAGGTGTCAGATAACTATTTATTATAGTTGCACCACTGTAATGTGGGCTTATAATAATAATAATAATAACAATAATAGGCTAGCTCCGCTAGGAGTATGGCCACACCACAATGGCTGATACAAGAAAATCAACACCTTCTACAGGTACTTCCCTTTAATATTATGCACATACAATAAGGCCTCACACGGCCAACAAACGAGTTAAATACACTATGACAATGAAATGCATTAACCACTTAGACTGTCCGTATCATACACGACAGAATAACTACACTGATAAACTGCAGTGACTACCACTGTCGTGAGAAATTCTAATCCACATATATAAATTATCAGGTAAATGTAAAGCCTAACACATAAATTCAATAAAAGGAAAGAAGAATGGTAAAGAACAGTGCTGTCACAATGACTGTACTCGAAACCCCCCTTGTTTTCTACTTCGTCTGCAAATTGTAACGTTTCACGTGGATAGTAAAAGCCTACTGCATCAATACACGCTTTCTACGATAAAACGTGTACTGCATTTCTAAGAAAAACCTTGAGATACACAAGCTGACCTATATTTAAAATTCCATTCATGTCATTTTATACACTACGTTACCATAAACGAACAGACAGATGAACTTAGGATAGAAAGAAAGGGAGGGCTGAAAGCCGGAACGCATGCAACACTAACACGCGTCTCGCTATACAATTACTGCCATCACGCGTGTAAGGCCACATGCACTAACTTTTTTTCAAATCGTCAGTGATACAAAACACTACCCATACGAGAGTTAGGTTTAAAAACTTACAAAATGCTTATTAGGAAATATGACATTATACTGTTTTATGTCTGAAAACATGACAGTACCCAGACACCACATCGATCGAAGTGAACGGGAGGTAGAAGAAAATGCATATTTTGAACGCAGCCCCTTAGCCCCATAAAATTTATATAGTTGGGTTCCTTAGGACTTGCTGACAAAGAATATGTTAAGTGTTACGCAAATAGTCTAGGAATTAGCAAATTCTAGCCAAAAGAAATAGTGAGGGTGTCAGACAACACCAAAATCAGAATCGCTCAGTGGCAGATTTTGAAACCACCATTGTACGGGAAATAGGTCCCCATGTTAAATCCTATTTGATTGGATAGAAGTAAATGTAAGGCTAAACACGATTAGTCGGGCTACAAATACTAATTCTTTGTTGTTAGGGGAAACAGTAGTAGAGGTACTTTTTTGAAAAGCTGTGTAAACATGGCACGATTGGTTAGACCCGCCAATATAGGCAATTAGAAGCGTCAGTTCAGCACCACATTTTCAAATAAACTTTCTAAAGCAACAGTGCGTTGAGATTCAGCCTATATTTTTCTAAATAAAAGCCTGAGACAGCGGCAGGTCGGATTTTGTGCCATATTCATTGCCAGTCAACGTAATTGTGTAATTTGATATCTTTTTAATGAAAATTGAATGTAAATTGATAATTTATGTCTGTATATGTGTGTAGTTCAGTAGCAAACATGAGGCAAAGCCTAGATATTGCTCCAACCTGAACAGAACGTGTCTGAGAAAAGTAAAATTGCATGGAATTGCCTAACAGTACACTGACACCTATCTTATTGACTAGAAGGAACTAATGCTGGAATTGCAGAGGCGTAGTAACCATTAGGGAGGAGTATACTGGTGTAAATTGTTTCAGATGAAGATAGCAGTTGGCCTACCGCTCTGAACTCAGTGTTTATTATGTATTGTGTTCAGTCTGGAAATAGATTATAAATTAGTTATGAAATAGGAGGTACAACCTTCTTGTTTCAGGGACCGTGGTCCTAAAGTTATTGAGCAGCACCTGGTCTGAGCTTTGCTGAATCTAGAGGCTGACAGCATACTCCTGGGTCCAGATAGTGACCAGTGAGGTGTCTCCAGAACACAGGGAAGCTATCAAGCAGAGGAGTCTTTTCCTGCCGCCATCACGAAAGATAAGCTTCTGTGGCCAGAGGAGCTCAACATTATGTGTCCCCCTCTAAAATTAACATTATAATAAAACAGAGGGAAAATACATTGTGTAAACTGATAGGAACTGGAAACTTTTCCCCATACTATTTCCAGGATAAACAAACACTTGAAGTCATGATGACAAATAACAACATAGCTTGAAAAACAAAACCAGTATTACCTCATAGTACTACTACACAACTGACACACATAGGATAATATTAATAAAATATGTCACTACAAGGTTCATATTTATAAATTCTGTACATATAAATTGTGATTACATTTGATTGTGATTCCTGGTTCACTTTGTAGTTGAATCAGGATATATATTAGTGAAAGTAATTAATACATATATATTTGAAACTTTACCAGTGACTCATTTAAGATAGTCTTATAGAGTGTTAAATGTGTGTGAGTGTCACAGTGTTGTCAAGTGTGGTGGAATAAATTAAATTGTTTATCTGTCTGTTGTTGTTGTGACTTACACTTCATCATTTACATAACCCTAGACATTCAACGTAGTCATCACAATATTCCAGAATAATTCTGACTGAGGTATAAATGTAGTAGCAAGTAAGGTTATCTGTAAAACACTACACCTATTAGATACAGATACCTTCACAGCTGATCTCAGTCAGTACACTAAGTCCCCTATAAATATTTATATCATCCCACTTTACCACAACCACTCACCATGAGTGGCCCAAAATCTACAACCAAGAAATACACAAATCTTCGGCAACTTATAACGGCCTGTAACAAAATCAATCCAGACACTACACTGTCCTCGAATCATAACTTAATAATCCAATAGGACTAGACATGGCAAGCATCTCTAACAAATAGTCCGTAACATGGATTCCACGGCAAAATTGCTGGCACGGGGAAGAATATATCCTTCCACCAGGGACACTGGCTAGCAACTGACTGCCTGCCTTTGCGCCAAATTCTTACCGCTTCCGTCTTGTCACATGACTTCGCCGGTTAAGTTATACCAGTGTTGCCAACCTGAGTTTGTAATCTCAGTGTTGTCCGGCTGATTTTCGTCGCTGCGAAATAGCGCCGTGACACAAGGGTAATTATTAGAAAATCAAACGACGACTAAATGAAAAGGAAGATTGAGGACATGTCAGCGTTTGTCATTAGGAACGCAGCCCCACTCAAGAGTTGGCCTTGCGTATCCCGTTGCAGGATGCTGCCAAAATGAGAGAAAATATGCCAGTTACGCTACAGTGAACATTTAAGACAAAAAAATGGTACTTAGTTCTGTTTGCTTACATAACTCCACTTCTGTTTGCTTACATAACTCCACTTCTGTTTGCTTACATAACTCCACTTCTGTTTGCTTACATAAGTCCACTTCTGTTTGCTCGCTTTCTTAAGTTCTTCTTAATTTCTCTCAGGCCTGCGCTGTAATCTTTTACAATTTTTGTGTCTAGTTCATTAAATGCGGTCGTTTGTTTGTTATTTACAGTGACATTTTTAGGGTTTTAATGATTTACCTTCGCATTTTTTCATTCACTTTAAATTCTTCTGAAAGATTCTCCAGTCTGTACCACATTTTTAAAAATACATGGATTCCCCCGCTTAACGTTTTAATTCATTCTTGAAAAATCGAGCGGTAACACAACATGTGTTAAACGAAAATTGATTTCTCATTAGAATTAAAATAAATCAAAGTAATTCCTTCCCAGCCTCCTGAAAAGCAAATAGCTAACAATATTTATTAACTACGTATCATTAAACACGAGCGATGTGTTTTTACTGTGCTTTAATCCTTTAAGTATTGTTATTCCTAGTTCGTTACATGCGATCGGTTTTCTCGAATTTCAGTGACATTTTAAGGGTTTTAATTATGTTTGCTTACTTGGTCGTTCGCTTTATGTTCTTCTAAACGTTTCTCAAGTCTGTACCATCATTTTTAAAATACAGGGATCACACGCTTAACGTTGAAATTTGTTCTTGAAAATTCGAGCACTAACCGAAAAAAACGCTACACGAGAATTGATTTCACATTAAAATCAATATAAATCAAATTCCTTCCCAAGGTCCAGAAAGCTGTATAAAACTTCACAACTGAAAAAAAAAATACTTAACAGCATTTATTAATTACATATAATTATCAGACATATTGACAAGAAGCGAAATATTATTTTTGTACTGTACTTAAAATACTTTTTAAAAAATATTATAGGACTTTAATCACTGCTTGTTCCGTCGCTTATGGCTACAGTTGTCATGGCAGAGCTGTCATCATCATCAGACGATTGGTTAGCAGAAGGTTTTGTAGATGTTGGAAACGTTTTCTGGCTCCTGATGTAGAAGGCATGGCTACTTGGTCAAGGTGGGCAGAAGATATTCATGGAGACTTTACAACAAATCGAACTTGCTTTGTTTTGCTACCTTTTGTTTTTCTGTTCAAGAATCACCTTGTAGCGGTTAACATCTTATTCTATGTTACGAATTACCGTATAACTGTGTTCTATTTCAGTGCCATGCTTCATATTTCTAACAGTGACAATGCTTCTTGGTCATCCAGCCACCCTTAATTAACTTGATGAGCACGTGAAAGTTATGTTCCTGCTTCCCATGGACTTTAGCGCTTAGCGCAAGATCAACGTTTTTAAGTGTGTAACAAGCATATGGCGTAAAATAAAAATCAACGTTATATCGAAACAGCGTTAATTGAACAGCGTAAGACCGGAGGATTGCTGTACATTTTTTCCCCACTTCATTAAATACGATCGTTCCGTCATTTATTTTAATGCACATTTTCTGCTTCTTCTACTTTTCCCGCATCGCTCCTTGCGGAGCATAGAGCGCCACCACTGATACTGGTTCCCCTTCCTGAAAGCCGCCTCATACAAGCATTTATCTGCTCCTCCAATAGTGGTTTCTGTAGCAATATGTTTAATTTGATGATGCTAATGCTTGCTTTAAGGGGTCTTAATTATGTCTGAACTATTAAAGGACGGCACAGCGGACTGATCATCCGCTTGCCAGTCACTCTGATTACGGAAACAACAATTAATTTTCTGTTGTACCAATAAACGCCACTAGGCGTAACGGAACAACAGTTGATTTCTTGTTGCCCTAAGACGCCACTGGACGCACTGGCCACGGACTGCTTTGTCGGTCGGTGGCTAAGGATAGAAGAAGAAGACAAGTATTAAAGGACGAGAGACTAATGTTCGGGGTTCATTTTCCCACGTGCTTGTCACGAGAAGTCAATTTATCGTGGCCGGTATATGTCGACTAAATTTTTTTGTTTCGTTTTGTCCAAATTTTATATTTTGTTAATCCTTATTTATTTTCCATCACTGTGTCTAAAACTTACTTACTTACTTACTTAGTGGTTTCTCTTCTACCGTGATGTGTAGAGGTTTGGAAGAGAGAGCGCCATACTATCATTGTGATAAGAGGTTTTGATGTTACTAATTATAAGATATCCTGGACAAATAGATGTATCAGAGGATACCAGAATAGTGCCAGATAAGAGACTGGTCTTATAAGCAATACCCCCTTCTCTGAAAAGAGCAAGGGTGTATAGACAATCAAGGTGAGGTCAAGCTATGTAAGTTCCCAAAGTAAGGAATGATGATGATGAAGTTCTCCGGGTCCCTATCTACTACCCCTTGAGATCTCACCAAGAGTATGTTATCTGTGTGTGGTTATGTGGCAAAGTGTCTAGGGTAATGTATTCTAACAGATATGAATTTCAAAACAGAACTTTAACTTTAATGAAAATTAAGCAAGACTGTTTGAAAGTATATATATGTATGTATAATTTAATATTCCTGTACCTCAATCTTGTTGGGTCAGGAATTTTTCAAAATCAATGAAAGGTTATTTACAAGCGAAAATAAATATGTTGGAAACTCTGTTCATTTTTGTAACAAAACAAGAGGTCGCTGGAATGACTATCCCCACAGTTCTTGATGTTATCACTACTCCTAAACTATGAGGTCTGTGATTGTCATCACTCCCAGGTGGTACACTGTTATTGGTGAAATTAGGTTTTTTGATGAGGTATCAGTGCCTTTAATGAAGGACTTATCTGTTACAAGGATAATGCGGCTGTGTTGTTGATCATTGACATGAACACCCACGTTGTGACTACTGACTGAAGAAAAGGAGCTAGCTTCAAATTGTAGCATGAGCACTCACTCCAACATGTTCTTCCTTTCAGGCTACTGCAGCAACGAGGTACTTTGTAATACAACCTGAAATAAGAAGGACAATCCCTTCTATGTAACATCTGCCTCTATCAATTTCACCTCTAAACTGTATTAATACCTACCTAGGTCAGCCACTTGTTCTAACAAGTCACACCAGACCTTAAATTCTGTTGTCTACACTCAGCTTGGTGTAATCCGTCTTCTTCAGTATTGATTCTACATTAATGTCCCTCCTTCCTGTTTGTCTTCCATACAATAGTCATGGTGAGGTACAATATAACTTGTGACCTGTTGATTACTTCATTCGAACATTCCCTATATGTTTTCACATGTTATTTGAACAGTGTGTCATTCTAAAAGACAATATCAATTCATTAATACTGCACTTACAGTCGCAAATTTGTAAGGCCAATTGGCAAACATTTTACACAATATCACTCCGAATAAGCCTGCTATAGGCACATTCCTACTTAGGTCGTCGTGACATACACATCCCTTTCGGCAGTATCGAATAAAGATGGCACACAATAGCCTGTTACTTACAGGTTTAGTAAAATATGCAAACAAAATGATCTGTCTTACCCTCAAGTAAAGAATTTTCACACACACAAGCGCCCGACAGTAAAGGGCTATAGCACTAAGCTTGCAGTGCAGAAGGCAAAGGCTTGTCCCTCTGTCTCTTTCAATAATGTCAGCTTGGTATGGACGCTTTGTCGTCAAATGGCGGACTTTACAAGAAGTTGTTAATTTTTATCACACTACACCCAACCAAAAGCGTGTTTGTCTAATCTGACCGAATATGTTTATTTTATATCATAGTTATTTGTGAACCGATTTTAATTATCAAAAGTGATAATTAAACGGCCAATTATTCTCTATCGTTCTATATAGCTTTCCTTCAGTTATTCCTTTGCATTCAAATTGGGTTAATTTTTTTGTAATTAAATTTGATCTTAACCTGATGTGAAAATATTACTAAATTAAATTTTCTAAGTTAAGATAATTTTTCTTTGAGGGAATCTCTATGTGTATATGTTAAGCAATGTCAGTGCTATAATTGGAGATATCCCTTTTATTTTAATTATCTTTAGTTATCGAGAAATAAATTATCTAAGTTCGGTCAAAAACCCAAAATAGGCATTATTTACACTTCAACCAAAATTTTCTTGTTCTACAAAAAAGAGGTAACGATTTGATTGGTTGTTAAATTTTACTACGTCCTTCGATAAATATTGGGATGGGTGTGTGAGAGGGGGTGGTAGTTTTTAACTTGTTTTCTTAGAAAAATTCAAATACTCTTAGTTAAATGTTGGCGGTAAATTTGATTGGACCCTCAGACAAATTTCAAATACTGTAGTTATTTATAGATTTAAAATTACGATAGCTAGTTCGTTTTAAGCGGGGAATTTGAGCGTATTGTCATACGGATTCACTTAACTACAATCATTTCGGCTGTCTTCCTCCTGGCCTGGTTCTATTCTAGTCCTCGGTCCTTCAAAGATTGTCTAATGTTGTCCTCCCAGCGGACTCTGGGTCGTCCTGGAGGTCTGGATCCCTAGCTCTTAGTTGCCCATACTTATCGTGGTAGCCGGTCTTCTCCCATTCTGCAGACATGGCCAAACCATCTTAGTTGGGACTGTTCTACTTGCGTCTGCAGGGGTTGGGTTTTTTAGGCCTTGACGTATCGTATGGTTGCGGACCATGTCTCTTCTTGTTACTTCAGCTACCTTCCTCAGATACCTCATTTCTGAGGTTTGGATCTCGCTTTTGTGGGTTGTAGTCATTGCCCATGACTCGCATCCAAATGTCAAGACTGGGACATAGGTGGAGCGGTATACAGCCATCTTCGTTTTCTTACCAACTTCTCTTTTGCTGAAGAATCCTCGATTTAAGGCCTGAAAAAGTCTCCCAGCTGCTGCTAGACTGGACCCAATCCCGGCTGAAAAAAGACGAAGGCTGCCTGCATGGAGGCCGTAAGGAGGAGCCCTTCTATCATGCAAAGGCACAACAGACCAATCACCTGTTTGATTTAAAACACGATTACAAGAAATGCAAGTGAGAAAACCGGACTAAAACTGCCTTAATATCAAAAAAAAAAAAAAAAAAAAAATCATGGAAAGAACCTACACTTAACTTTATTATTATATGAAAACTCAGATACGCGGTAAATTCCTTGCGTATAACATGGCGAAAATACCGCGTCCTTTAAGAGTTAAAATTACTCCATCTTCATGTTCTGCACCCTACAATCCGAATGGCAGAGTGGTTAGACAGCTTGCTTATCGAAGCAAAGAGACCGGGTTCGAAACTTGCTAATTTCAGGCTCAAAGTCTACCCAACTGTAAAATGGATACCTGACTCTGCTTTTGATAAGGCAGCGAGTGAGGAAATTGATCACGCTCCGCCTCATAAAGCTGAGACCTAGTACAGGTGAAGACTCTAACACTTCACTCCCTCACGGCAGTCTGTCGTGGGATTAACGTATCATTATAATGCTCCACTCATCACTCCTCAGTTTTCTGTAAAGCAATGACCTTAAAAAAATGTACATCTCACTTTTTTTGTCATCTGTCATTCATTCGAGGTCTTTCCATGTTTTTCGTTTATGTCTGCCTAAGAATTGCCTTGAAATTTTTTTAAAATCTTTTCTATTTATCATAAGCAGTGTTTCCCAGACTTAGAATAGTGGCGTACCCCTTTACAAGAGACAAGACAAGTCACTCGGTGACTAAAATGCATTTTTCTCAAAACTAACATTTTATTAACAAAAAATGTTATTTTTTACAAACTATCTAATAGATCAGTCTGAAATTTGGCATGCATGTAGTACACATATATACCTTTAAATTGTCACATGCTTTTTTTGATATTTTGGTAATTTGCTTTGATATATTTTTTAAAATATTTTTTTTTCATTTTTTTCATACAAATAAAGTGTAATTTTTAAAAAAATCATTAAAAATAGAATTTTAAACTTATAACAAAAAGCATGTGACAAATTGTTTTAATTGTCAGTCACAACATGTGTGTGCAATTTGATAAAGTTTGGTCAATGGTAAACATAAGATTTTTGCTCTTGAAAATTGGTGAAAATCCAATATGGCGGTTGTTTTTTTTTGGGTTACCATGTAGAAGGAAAGAAGAAAAATTAGGCAAGATAAAGGCGAGAGAAGGAGCTGCAAGAAGCTGAAGGATGTGCAGCATATAGTCCTGGAGGATTTTAAACACATTCAGCCCCCCAGAATGGAGCATATTGGACAAGACAAGTCACTCGGTGACTAAAATGCATTTTTCTCAAAACTAACATTTTATTAACAAAAAATGTTATTTTTTACAAACTATCTAATAGATCAGTCTGAAATTTGGCATGCATGTAGTACACATATATACCTTTAAATATACCTTTAAATTGTCACATGCTTTTTTTGATATTTTGGTAATTTGCTTTGATATATTTTTTTTTAATATTTTTTTTTCATTTTTTTCATACAAATAAAGTGTAATTATTAAAAAAATCATTAAAAATAGAATTTTAAACTTATAACAAAAAGCATGTGACAAATTGTTTTAATTGTCAGTCACAACATGTGTGTGCAATTTGATAAAGTTTGGTCAATGCGAAACATAAGTTTTTAGCTCTCGAAAAGTTGTGAAAATCCAATATGGCGGATGTTTTTTTTTGGTTACCATGGTAACCACATTTTTTTTAACAAAATAAACTGTGGAATTTGGTTCATGGACATACACTGTGTCTACTGAGCACATAAAAAGTTTGAAAATGTTATTAGAACAAAAATTAGTTTTCACTGTAATTCTTCCCCTTAACTCTCTAGGACAAGCAGAATTCTTCTTCTTCTTCTTTCTCGTTCGCCTTCAGACCTCCACATTTATGACTCTAATAAAGGCAGTAGTCAACTCAAGGTTCCCGACATCTCTAAACAGTTTTTCGTTGACAGAAGTGGGTTGTTACCATATGCTACTCCGTTCATTACTGTAGGTTGGGCAGTACTGCAGCAGGTGTTCGACTGTCATCGGGCTGGTACCGCAGGTGCAGAGATCTGTTGCACCAATTTTGTATTTGTGGTATAGATGGTATCTCCATCTGTTGTGTCCAGTCCATAGCCGAAAAATGATGACCTGTTGTTCCCTGGATAGTTGATGATATGCGTCATTTTTCAAATGGCCCGGGTGCTCTTTTTCCAATTTGGACTTGAATGTAGCCTTTATAGTAGTCTTTGCCATTGCGTAAGTTGTCTCTATGTCATTTTGAAGAAGAATTCGATAATAGTTTTACTAATATTAGTTTATCTACGCACATGCACAGAGGCCTATTTGGCGTCATCTTTACATGACCACCAGCTAAGCGCAATGCTATAGTATAAAGATGTGAAAGTGAACCTTTGTCTGTGAGGCTAATTACACCTTCATTGACTCTCCTTGCGGCAAAACGCGTCGAGGACTAAGCTAGGAGGAGTCACTTGAGACCGAGACGTAACTCTGGGTTTTACCTGGTTGACTGCATGCATGAGGATCTCACTATGGATCCATAAAAGCCTACATCTACAACATAGATAATGCAAAGGAGTCTTTAACTTGTTATTTGCTGCAAAATAGCGAGAAACTCAGAAGCCCTAGTTAAACAGTAGTGCATATATAATATATGCTACTGATTTTTAAATATTTAATCATAAGTTATGCAATTTATGCTAAATATAGATATAATAATAATAGTTTAAAAAACGCGATCCACACTTGTAAATCCATTCTCATGCATTAAATGTTTGTAAATTAGTTTCTACAACAACAACACAAAAATTATTATGATAACGTAAAATACAAATGTCTTTCGTTTATCCCTTGAACCCCTTTCGTGAACTACACTTTGAGAAACATTGCTATGAAGTATACTTAATTTCATTTTTTTTTAAATATCCGTAACCAGGTTAGAGATCGCAACTCGAATGCTACTTTGTAATCAGGTTAAAGATCCTTGCTAGACATACTTCCGCAAAGACGGACAGGGGGACCTTATATGATTACAGAGTTGACAGAACAAATCAAGGAACCTAGTATTCTCCATGTTCTGAAAAGCAATCAATCAGGCCAGATGATATATATATATATATATATATATATATATATATACCGATCACAAAAAGTAGGGGATATTTTAAGATGGTATGTATTAATTTTACAAAAGAGTGGATTTCGTATTTTAATGGTTGTATTGACATATCGAGCACGCTCTTCTCCACTCTCACGTGCAATATCATGTTGACCTGGTGACTCGTGATGCATAAGCCAATCCCAAGAACAGAGGTGGGGCCCATCCGTAAAGTTCACACATTATTCTTTTTCACAAAAATGCGTGTATCTCGAGTTTGATGAACACTACTCACCATGGACAGGTATACAAAGACTCTGCAACAGATAACATTTCTTTTGTTCGTCAAGGAACGTTTGACAGATGTCGTAGATTTTAGATAGGAGTATTAAGACTTAGGTTAGGTCCCTTCTGAATAGGTTGGAATGAGTGATAGATACCGTGAGAGCTGGTGAAAAAAAAAAACCACAATAGAATTTATATGTATTTGAACGAGCTGACCAACGCACTGATTTTGTTCAAGAGAGAGATTTTTATTATTATCATCAAAAAAAAAATCTTCTCACAACACCAAAAATAAATCAAGGAAAAACATATACAAATAGTCATAAAATTTAAGAAAAATGCTACAAGGATGATATCCCCGTTATGATCTTAGCTCTAGGTTTAGCCCACAGTCCCGTTAAGAGAACAGATGATGGCCCAAAGAGTTATAGATACGTATGGTTTAGGCTAAGAGTTTTTCTTCTTTTCTCGTAAATATATGCACAGAGTTGAATAATCTGATTTAGCCTAAGAAGTAAAGAAACTCTAGCAAATAGTAACAAATTCTGCAGGTTAAACAAAAAGAATTAAGACAGTAAATGGGTGACAATCTATAACTGTAAAATAACACTCTGATCTGCGTACACTCATTCATTCAGCCATGGCCATGCAGTTATACTCACAACTTTGCTCGCTGCCTCTGGGAACATACTCAATTCTAGGACCTTCACACAGACCCGAAAATGCAGTCCTTGACCAAGAAATCCCCAGTTCCAAAAGACGTACTAAACTCTCAGGGAACGATTCCTTGGGTGTTCTAATTTTTCGAATGTCTGATTAAGTCACATAAAATATTGTCCAGGCACGAAAGTTAGCAGAGCACAATGTCATTAGCTTTGGTTTCTAGAATTTAAGGAATGTCGGATCGGTGTCTACTTTCAGGAAGTTACTATATTTGGTCGCCACAGTACTAGTCAAAACTCTGTCGGAATGTTTCTGATCTTTGCTTGCCACAACGGGCTGAATTGTACTGAAGGGTTATTCTGGAAGGATTAATTCTGGCGCGAAGGCCTCTTACTTCATTTAACTGTTACAGTTCAGGTAACGAAAGTGATTTGTTTCTTCCCAAATAAAGTTCACGTACTAGAACGCTGGTAGTTTTGTTTACCTCCGTTTCACTATATAAAAGAAAGAACACATATCAAATAATTTTTACAATATGTACCCACTATAACTTACATTATTAAACCGCAAGTGTACTGCTTGACTTATCATTTAAATTTCCCGTAAAGTAAGTTATATCTTAAAAAAAAATCATCAATCCCCATGAATTTAGGAACACGTGCGTGTTCCGTCAACATCTCATGAGGTTTCTAGCATTTGTAAGTTAGCTTAGAAAAATATGATCTCGTCTGATTTCTTAGCAGTAAAATTTAACTTCATTATAGCTACATTATTGTTTAGTAAGCTAAGATATAATTTATTCTGCTATCCACTGAAACACGTCACTAGAAAATAATACAGACTATATAAATTTGGCACTCTGCGCACAATCTAACTAGTGAAATATGAAATAAGCGACTTAACACTTTATCATTTCACAAAATACTAGATATAATATATATTACCTCACACAGAACTACAGGTAGTCGCACAACTTAAGAATTATATGCTGAATATTTAAGGAAGTCTAGAAGTTCGACAAATTGCCGAAACAAACTGAGAAACTTCGCTAACAGCTATTCTGTTTCGAACAACCTGTCTACTGCGAATATAGGAGCGAGAATGAAATTAAAGTTTCAAACTCGGGCCAATATCTTAAAATCAGACAAAGGGCCCAAACTTATTTCGCCAAGCGAAATTATCTCCCCTACTCCCAACATTTACGTCAGCTTAACGCGTGACGTAACTGCCACCAGTGACCGAGAAATGCGCGTGACAGTTGCAAATCTCAGACAACCTGTCTCCAATTGCGTCGTACAGATGCCGGGTTTGACACCTTAAGCTAGTGACAGGTGAACAAAATGGTAGACCAAAAGTCTGCTCTATGTCCAGCGAAACGAATTTCTCACACCTCAGGCCCAGAAATCTGGTCGGGCCGCGCTCTGACCGGGGAAAACTGCAGACGTATGTCTGGCGAGAACCGTATCTTCACAGCTATCTGCGCGACTGACATCTGATGCAATAAGGTTACTAGTCAGTATGAGAAAGAAAAACGATGATGGGAAAGAAATATATTTTTCGCAACGAATGATGCGAAAAAATACAGGAAAAAACAAGTACGGAAAAGTAATAAAATGAAAGGATTAGGGTGAGAGAATAGGAAGAAGATGTAGGTAATTTAATGATATAAAGACCCACGTGACAGGACGTCCCCCCTTAAGATATGGAAGCACTCCATGTCTACGTTATGGAATTAAATTTCCTATAACCGTAGCTTCGGGGTGTCTGTCTTCTTCCTTCTCATCTTCCCCCTCCATCTCTCTCCAATTCCTACTCAAGTCTACTCCCCAAAGTTTCCTTCCTCTGGAATGTCTCCCATGCGCGCTTGAAAGAGCGTCGCCGCTTCTGACATTTTTGAAAGATTTCCTGTGATAGCGGTGGAATATCCCTGCCACTATCATCATCTTCGTCAGCTCTGGCGATCGTCAGGAGATGGTCGGAGGTTGGCACTGGTCTTTCCAAGTATCTCTTTAAGAGATTTAAATGGAAAACCTTCTCCTTTCCTTGAATAGAGATCTGGTAGTTAGCCTTAGAAATCTTTTTCAGGACGGTAAACGGCCCTTGCCATCCGATCTTCAGTTGGTTGTTCTCGGTAGGGAGTAACACCAAAACTTTCTCTCCTGCTTCCAGTTCTCTCTCTTTCGCGACTTTCCTGTATCGGTTAGCGTGCTTTGTGCGTGCTCGCTTAAAGTTAGTCGTTGCTAGGTCCCACCCTAGTTTCAACCTTTCCTTTAAAACCGACACATATTTACTTGCTGAGACAACTGTCTCATCAGCCTTCTCGTCTGTCAGAGACTGAAGTAAGGCTTCAAGCGGGCCCTTAATGGGTCTGCCGAATAAGAGTGTAGCTGGCGGAAATCCTGTGGAAGTATGAGGAGATTCTCTGTAGCCAAATAATGCTGCAGGAATACACAGATCCCAATCTTCAGGTTTCACTTGTGCCAGCTTACTTAGCATCATGTTGAGGTTTCCATTAGCACGTTCCACGAGCCCATTTCCGGCCGGAGTATATGGCTAGGTGTGGATGTATTGGGTCCTCAAGATCTTAATGATCTCATCCATCAACAGGTTTCGGTATGGAGATCCATTATCCGTCAACACTTGCTGCGGGAATCCCAACCGAGTGAAAATCTGCACGAGGGCTTCTGCGACATGCTTGGCATCTGCGCATGTTAGCGGGATAGCTTCTGCCCATAAAGTGCATGTATGGACTAAAGTCAGGATGAACCTGTTCCTTCTTTTAGTCCTTTCGAAAGGCCCTAAAATGTCGATCACAACCCGTTCGAATGGTGTTCCCATTATTGGCATTTCACCCATGTGGACTGGGGGTGTCCGTTGCTTGGGTGGTACACGTTGGCACTGGGCACAGGATTTGACATACCTGATAATATCAGTATTTACTCCTGGCCACCAATAATGAGTGGTTATACGTTGGTTTGTGGCGTTCTGTCCCATATGTCCGCTGAAGGGAAGAGAGTGCCCCATTTCTAGGATTTGGCTTCTGTACTGTTTCGGTACTAGGAGCTGGTTGTAACCTTGGTCAGGCTTGCCCGTTCTCCGATAAAGTACGCCATCCTTAGAAAAAATGTCCCCGTGCTGTCTGGGTTCCTTAGCCATGGGCAGTTTCCTAAAGCAGGGTGCCAAAGTAGGGTCCTTTTGTTGCGCTTCTTTAAGTTCCATAGGTAACAAATTAGGCGCAGGCTCCCGTTCCTTCTTGGTTTGCCCTCTTGTAGTTACTGCTGCCACAATCGGCTCTTCCGGTTTCCCAATACACACGTATCTCCCGCCAAGTATGACTGGGTAGATGGGATCATCCATAACAGCCGCTTTGATCACACCTCTGACAAAGTCAGAGTGTATCTCCACCAATGCGATGGGAAGCGCTGTAGGTGCATTACTCTTACGAACTCCACAAAGTTTGACTGTCTCTCCTGTCTCTTGACCGGGTTTAACCAGGTTTCTGGCAACAATGCAATCGTAAGAAAGCCCCGTGTCAAATAAGCAAGAAGTTTGAGAACCGTTCAAAATAACAGTACCTCGCGTTGAGGGTCTATCCCCAACAGGTTGGGAATCACTGTCAACAATTCCGCCTTGCGAGACTGTCAATAAGCATCCGATGCGTTTTGGCTCGGTGTGCTCGGTCTGATCATATGTCCCGTGCTCAGGGGTTCTCCCTTTGCCACCTTGTCCTTTCTGGCTGCGCTGCCATGTAGGGCGGTCGGGTTGATCAGACTGTTTGGGGTGGTTGGGGTACTTGTTCTTGTAGAACTTGGATTTTTCCGGAGGGGGGTTTTGAGGTCCAGTTTCTCTGTGGTTATTTAGGTTAGAAGCCTGAGAAGATTGCTCTAGGTTATGTTTTCGAAAATGCTCCTCTGTCGGTTTCCGCTTTGTGGCCGGTAGTTCAGCCAGCGCATTGTGATAACGCTCAGACTTTTCCAAAATGTCTTCAAGTTTTTCTGCCCCCTGCTCAGCGAGAAATCTCCGGGTATCAGCAGACAATGTGTTCTTTATTTGTTCTGTTAAAACAAATTCCTCAAGACCTTCATAGGTAGAGGGGAGCTGTGAGAGCTCTAGGCACTTTGTCAGATAACCCTTCAAACGAGACGAGAACTGCTGAAAAGTTTCAGAATTCTCTTTCCGGCTGTTGCGAAACAGTTGCAAAAATTTGCGAGCGTTCATTTCAAAGCGCTCCAGTAACGCTTTCTTCAACACATCATAGTTGTCTTGTTGGCTGTTTTCCAGTTTGGCGTAAACATCATACGCACTACTTTTCAAAGCCTGAGAAAGCTTTACATTCCAACGCGACCTCTCCAAACCGTACAGAGTTGCAATTTTCTCAAATTTTTCTAGCCAAGTGTCAATCTTCTCATTTGGGCAAGGGAAAGATTCTAGCGGAAAAGACATAGCAGTTAGGTGAAGAGATTGGCTGTTAGAAGGATCAGTTAAGGAAGAATGAGGAGAAGACTCTCCATTGCTGGAAGTAGAGGCAGCACCAAGACTTTGGACTTCTAGAGCCTTAAGAGCCAGCTCGTGCTGTCGTCGTTGCTCATTTTCTCTTTCCAAATGCTGTCTCTCCTTCTCTCTTTCCTCATGCTGTCTTTCCTTCTCTCTTTCCTCATGCTGTCTCTCCTTCTCTCGTTCGTTCGCCCTGCGAATTTCCATTTCTTCCTCAATCTTCTTCTGCTGTAATAGACGGTCTGCTTCTTCTTTCCTCTCCGCATCATATCTCTCAAGTTCGTCCCTGACAAAAGCTTTCGCTTCGTCTCCGTCCAAATCTTCTTGTCTCGCTTCGTCCCTGAGAAGCTGTCTAAGCTTTGCTCTCTCGGCCATATTATGTCGGTGACTGAGACACGTGGAGATAGAAAATAGGAAAAAGAATAACCTGGTTCCTACCACTTACGAGAAAAAAAAACCAAAAATTCAAAAGATGATATCCTTAACCCTGGGATACCTCCTCCAAAATAAAATCTAACTATCGCTGCTATTATCGGCAATAAAGCACTTAATGCAAAACACGACTACGCCAACTAAATGGTAGTTAAGATTACTTCTGAAAAATAAGTTGCTACAGTGGAAAAGCAAAATAATTATAGCAAAAATTAAAGAGAAAAATAATCCCTTAATTTTTAATCCACTATCAAGTTTACCCCTGAAGACAGTTCGGGTGAGGGAGGCAATTAATCTGGACGGATAGTCCGAAACGCACTCCTTAGCTTTTGCTCAAACACCTACTTCTTCAAAACCCAGTGAATGTTATACACTCACTACTTTACCAGCGTTTAGTATTACAAAATCAGTAATTAACATATATTCCGACAATCAACCTGTAACTGAAATGTATATTATTTCTAAATGCTGTGGAAAAAAACTATCAGTTTGTGTGGTCAGCACGCCCGAAAACAGATCGTTAGTCTAGGGGATAAATTATTTTAAAAAAGATACAAAACTCACAAGACATCACACTCTTAATCTATTACAGAATAATAATAGCCCCTTCAGTCATAACTGACTATGGGAATGCGCCCCTGAGGTGGCAGCCCTCAGCTGCTTATTTTCCTGGTGCTCCTTTCGACGTTTTCTCCTCACCTCTGCTTCTTGTGTGAGCCTCTCTTCGCCCAATCTGAGGTGGTGCCGTAAATAGCATCGCCACTTAGTGCGATCAGCAGCTTCATCCTCCCATGTTGCTGGATCCATGTCCAGTGCCCTCATATCTCTCTTGCACACATCTTTGAACCTCAGCTGTGGTCGCCCAACTGTTCTCTTGCCATCTGCTAATTGTCCGTAGAAGATATCTTTTGGGATGCGACCATCTTCCATGCGGCGAACATGGCCAAGCCAGCGAAGTCTGCGCTGTCTAAAGCAGCGTATACATACTTTGAAGGCCAGCACGTGACAACACCTCGACATTTGTCACTTTATCTTTCCACGAGATGCCGAGGATGCGGCGTAGACACCGCAAATGGAAGGTATTGAGCCTTCTTTCTTGCTTAGCATAGGTCGTCCAGGTCTCGCTGCCATATAGGAGTGTGCTGGTGACGCAGGCATTATATACCGAAGCTTTGGTCTTCATTGTGAGTTTAGAGTTTCCCCAAACACGCGATGTGAGGCGGGCAAAGGTAGCTGCAGCTTTGCCAATGCGGCTGTCGATTTCTGTATCCAGTGAGAGTTTGTCATTGATGGTAGACCCTAGGTATGTGAAGTGGTGCACCACTGCCAATTCATAGTTATCGATAGTGATAACTGGTGCAGCACCCACATCCTGACTCAGCACATTCGTTTTCTTTAGACTTATTGTGAGGCCAAAGTCCTTCGCATGCTTTAGTGAAGCGATTCATCAAGCTCTGAAAGCTCCTGTTGGCTTTGAGTGACGACTGCAGCATCATCAGCGAACAACAAGTCTCTTATAGTGACCCTTCTGATTTTTGTTTTTGCCTTCAGCCTTGAATGACTAAACAGACGGCCATCATACCTAGTGTGAAGGCATATTCCTTCAGTTGCATCTCTGAATGCATGTTTCAAGAGTAAGGCAAAGAAGATTCCGAAGAGGGTCGGAGCCAGAACACAGCCTTGTTTAACGCCACTTCGTATATCCAAGGGCTGTGACGTGCTTCCAGCATATTGGACTGTTCCCTTCATGTCGTCATGGAATGACTTTATCATTTCCAGCATTTTAGAAGGGCAGCCTATTTTCAGGAGGATTTTAAAGAGTCCATCCCTACTAACCAGGTCGAATGCTTTTGTGAGGTCTATAAAGGCGATATATAATGTCTTTTCTGCTCTCTTGATTTTTCCTGAAGCTGGCGGAGAGAGAAGATCATGTCTGTTGTTGATCTGCCAGCTCGGAATCCACACTGTGCCTCTGGATATATGCGCTCAGCTAACTTGTGTAGTCGCATTAAGATGACTTTGGCAAAAACCTTACCAACAATACTAAGAAGAGAGATGCCTCTGTAGTTATTGCAATCACTTCTGTCTCCTTTATTTTTATACAGTGTTACAATCTTGGCATCTCGCATGTCTTGAGGAATAGTTGTCTCTTCCCAGCACTGGCACAGCATCCTATGCAGGGGATATAATAGCGTGCTCTTACAGCATTTGATTAAATCAGGAGGAATCCCATCACTGCCTGGTGCTTTGCCAGAGGCCAAGCTATCAATGGCCTTACTGAGTTCCTCTAATGTTGGTTCGGCATCCAGCTCCTCCATAGTTGGCAGACTATTGACAGCATCAAGGGCTGCAGGCGTAACGGTATTGTCTCTAGCGTAAAGCTCAGAGTAGTGCTCGACCCACCTCTCCATCTGCTTACCCTTATCGGTTAGCTTCTCTCCGCTGATGGTTTTTAGCGGTGCCGTCTTACTTTTATGGGGGCCAAGTGCTTTCTTTATACCGTCATACATTTGTCTAATGTTGCCTGTTTGCGCTGCGATCTGAGCTGGAGCCAATAGTCATTTGCACAGCGTCGAGCAGTTTGTTGAACTTTGCTTCTCGTAGCCTTCAGGATCTGTAGGGTTCTGGCACTCGGTGAACGTTTGTATTCATTCATAGCACTGCGCTTAGCTTCAATAACAGGTGCCATCACATCTGATGAAGCGTCAAACCAGTCATTTGACTTTGCTGTTTTCTTACCAAAGGTGGCAAGTGCAGTACTTTGAATGGTGTTCCGTAGATGCTCCCAGTTCTCTGTAATAGTATCACCATGCTGAGGGCTACTGAGCACTTTCTTGAAGGTCGCAGTGAATTGAGCGATCATGAAAGGGTCTGACATCTTGCTGGTATCAATGCGTGGTTTCCCTTCATGTCTGACACGATAGAGTTTTCTTGGTTGTGCTCTGATTTTGCAGCAAACCAAGGAGTGATCTGTGTCACAGTCTGCACTATGGTACGAGCGCGTGGAGAGCACAGACCTGAGGAGTGGCCTTCTGACGAGAATCAGGTCAAGTTGGTGCCAGTGCTTGGATCGTGGGTGTCTCCATGACACCTTATGCTGGGTTTTGTCTGAAAGTAGGTGTTGGTCACGCAGAGGTCATGGTGGACGCACAACTCTAAGAGCCGTTGTCCATTTTCATTCATCTTGCCAATACCAAACCTGCCCAGACACGAAGGCCATGAAACATTATCGGCACCCACTCTAGCGTTAAAGTCACCAAGGAGAACAAGCTGTTCTTGCCTAGGTATGCTTTTGATTACTGCTGCTAGATTCTCGTAGAACTCATCTTTGCTTCTGAGGCAGAGTACAGAGTAGGAGCATACACACTGACAAGGGTGATGGGACCTGTGCTAGTTTGCAGGCGGAGCGTTAACAGGCGTTCTGATCCATTCTCGCCTGGTTCAACCATGTTAGTTAGCGATTTTTTGACCGCAAAACCTATTCCGTGTTCTCTAGCTTTATCAAGATCTTTCCCTTGCCAATAAAATGTGTAGTCCTTCTCGCTCACCATTCCAGAGCCCGCCAGGCGCGTTTCCTGAAGTGCAGCTATATCCACCTGAAGTCGTTTAAGCTCATCATTAATTATGGCTGTCTTCCTTACATCGTTTACATCCTGTAGGTTTTCGGATAGTCCAGTCAACATAGTCCGGACGTTCCAGCATCCCAATCTGAGAGTTTGCTTATTTCTATTTTTTTCGATAATTGCTTGGTGCAAAATTTTCTGTCCACAGTTCGGGTTTGACCCTAATCCCCATGCACCCAATGGGAAAAGCAGACAGTGGCGGGACAACACCTTATTGACTGGGGGCTGCCCAGCTTGAAGCGGGCGGTAGCTGTCCAGTGAGATCCTAGAACCTCTCCCACTGTCGGAAGTAGCCCCTGGCGCCATGCCCTACGCCAATTGGGCATAATGCTTATAACCGGTAACTGCTACTTCCCGTGTTTTGCCGACACCCTATAGGTGAAGCTGGAGTGTCCTCTCCAGGGCGCGAGCTTGGGCACAGTTATATGGAGATCAAGCTGTTGCCCATGCAGCATGTTCCCCCTCTCCACACAGCCGGTAGATCCAAAGGAACGGCAGTAGCCGATACAGTTTGGTACCAGCCATGTCGCAGGAGTTGCCAGAATAATGTCGAATCGACATTAGACTGCCTTAGGGACTCCGACTCCGGATTTATCCTCAGGGTTTACTCCCGAAGCCAATTCCACAAATGGATATTCCCGCAAGGCAGCGGTGGTTTGAATTCAGAGTTCCTTCTCTTAGATAAGCTACCAACCAAGGATCACGAGCCCTATCTGCCCAAGGCTGCTGGTTTTAAGGCGCCAGTCGCTCGCCTTTGCCCCTTCTCCCGTCAGTGGAAACAGTTCCGCCGGGCTCAAATTGAGCCACACGTGAAGGCCGGGAGCTGGACTTGGCTGTCAGAGGCTGTTTGAGGCGCGTGCCATAGAAGTATTTTATCTGCAGTGAGAGCTTATCCTCACTACAACTCCCGGCAATAACAACCATTGGAACCATTACAGAATAAAGAATCTTAAATACAAAATCCAGATAGACGAGTCCACGTTTGTCGTACTCGTCTTCCTATTCTAAGTTCAAAAATCCGTCGGACGAGAACCCATTTGTCGTATCGCCTTAGGATTTTGGGTTCAATTCCCGGTAACGAGCGACCATTTGTCGTACTCGTCTTACTATTCTAAGTTCAAAAATCCTACGGACGAGAACACATTTGTCGTAGATTTTAGATAGGAGTATTAAGACTATTTCCCTTCTGAATACCGAGCTGGTGACCAACGCACTTTATATGTATTTGAACGTTCCAAGAGAGAGATTTTTATTATTATCATCAAAAAAAAATCTTCTCACAACACCAAAAATACATCAAGGAAAAACATATACAAATAGTCATAAAATTTAAGAAAAATGCTACAAGGATGATATCCCCGTTATGATCTTAGCTCTAGGTTTAGCCCACAGCCCCGTTAAGAGAACAGATGATGGCCCAAAGAGTTATAGATACGTATGGTTTAGGCTTAGAGTTTTTCTTCTTTTCTCGTAAATGTATGCACAGAGTTGAATAATCTGATTTAGCCTAAGAAGTAAAGAAACTCTAGCAAATAGTAACAAATTCTGCAGGTTAAACAAAAAGAATTAAGACAGTAAATGGGTGACAATCTATAACTGTAAAATAACACTCTGATCTGCGTACACTCATTCATTCAGCCATGGCCATGCAGTTATACTCACAACTTTGCTCGCTGCCTCTGGGAACATACTCAATTCTAGGACCTTCACACAGACCCGAAAATGCAGTCCTTGACCAAGAAATCCCCAGTTCCAAAAGACGTACTAAACTCTCAGGGAACGATTCCTTGGGTGTTCTAATTTTTCGAATGTCTGATTGTCACATAAAATATTGTCCAGGCACGAAAGTTAGCAGAGCACAATGTCATTAGCTTTGGTTTCTAGAATTTAAGGAATGTCGGATCGGTGTCTACTTTCAGGAAGTTACTATATTTGGTCGCCACAGTACTAGTCAAAACTCTGTCGGAATGTTTCTGATCTTTGCTTGCCACAACGGGCTGAATTGTACTGAAGGGTTATTCTGGAAGGATTAATTCTGGCGCGAAGGCCTCTTACTTCATTTAACTGTTACAGTTCAGGTAACGAAAGTGATTTGTTTCTTCCCAAATAAAGTTCACGTACTAGAACGCTGGTAAAGTTTGGTACCACCGTTTCACTATATAAAAGAAAGAACACATATCAAATAATTTTTACAATATGTACCCACTATAACTTACATTATTAAACCGCAAGTGTACTGCTTGACTTATCATTTAAATTTCCCGTAAAGTAAGTTATATCTTAAAAAAAAAAATCATCAATCCCCATGAATTTAGGAACACGTGCGTGTCCCGTCAACATCTCATGAGGTTTCTAGCATTTGTAAGTTAGCTTAGAAAAATATGATCTCGTCTGATTTCTTAGCAGTAAAATTTAACTTCATTATAGCTACCTTATTGTTTAGTAAGCTAAGATATAATTTATTCTGCTATCCACTGAAACACGTCACTAGAAAATAATACAGACTATATAAATTTGGCACTCTGCGCACAATCTAACTAGTGAAATATGAAATAAGCGACTTAACACTTTATCATTTCACAAAATACTAGATATAATATATATTACCTCACACAGAACTACAGGTAGTCGCACAACTTAAGAATTATATGCTGAATATTTAAGGAAGTCTAGAAGTTCGACAAATTGCCGAAACAAACTGAGAAACTTCGCTAACAGCTATTCTGTTTCGAACAACCTGTCTACTGCGATTATAGGAGCGAGAATGCAATTAAAGTTTCAAACTCGGGCCAATATCTTAAAATCAGACAAAGGGCCCAAACTTATTTCGCCAAGCGAAATTATCTCCCCTACTCCCAACATTTACGTCAGCTTAACGCGTGACAAGGAGCCGCGGTAGCATAGTGGTTAGTGCACTGGCTTCCTAGCGCAGTGGTCTATGGTTCGATCCCCAGATGAGGTGGGAATATTTTTAGGCCACAAACGGCTCCTGGGTCGACCCAGCCCCAAATGGGTACCAGAGCAACTCTGGGAAGGTTAAGGCGGCCGGCGTGATGCCGACCACATCACCCCTAGTGTGCCGACGGTCAAGATAATATGGGCCTAACACCATATTCCCAATATGCCTCAATGGGCGTGTAACGGGTTCCTTTACCTTTACTTTAACGCGTGACGTAACTGCCACCAGTGACCGAGAAATGCGCGTGACAGTTGCAAATCTCAGACAACCTGTCTCCAATTGCGTCGTACAGATGCCGGGTTTGACACCTTAAGCTAGTGACAGGTGAACAAAATGGTAGACCAAAAGTCTGCTCTATGTCCAGCGAAACGAATTTCTCACACCTCAGGCCCAGAAATCTGGTCGGGCCGCGCTCTGACCGGGGAAAACTGCAGACGTATGTCTGGCGAGAACCGTATCTTCACAGCTATCTGCGCGACTGACATCTGATGCAATAAGGTTACTAGTCAGTATGAGAAAGAAAAACGATGATGGGAAAGAAATATATTTTTCGCAACGAATGATGCGAAAAAATACAGGAAAAAACAAGTACGGAAAAGTAATAAAATGAAAGGATTAAAGTGAGAGAATAGGAAGAAGATGTAGGTAATTTAATGATATAAAGACCCACGTGACAACAGAACAGCAGAGATGGATAGGCATAGGCATGTTGCAAACCGGAAGTCGACAAGTGGATGTTGCTCGGAACCTCAATGTTTCACAGTCAGTTGTCAGCAGACTGTGGAACAGGTATCAAAATTTCCGCACAGTGGATGATCTGCCTCGGACTGGCTGCCCAAGAGTCACTTACACGCCGCCAAGATCAACTTCTTGTTACTCAGGCCCTCAGAACTCGGACTCTAAATGCTACTCAACTTCAGCAACACCTTCAACAGACCACTGGGATCCGGGTCTCAACTCAGACAGTACGAAACCGTTTGCACCAAGTGCAACTGGCCTCACGCAGACCGTTTGTAGCTTTGCCCATGTCACCACAACACAGGCGAGCAAGAATGGATTGGTGCCAAAGTCATCATCGGTGGACCAATCAACAGTGGGCATCAGTGATGTTTTCTCATGAGTCCCGTTTCGTTTTGGATTTTCATGATCGTCGAATACGTGTCTGGCGACGGCGAGGTGAGCGTTACCAGCCTCCTGCAACTGTTGCACACAACCGTTATGGAGGTGGCAGTGTAATGGTGCGGGCAGGCATCTGTATGAATGACAGGACCGACCTTCACATATGCCAGGTCAATATCACAGGGCTCTACTACCGTGACAACATCATCGAGCCTATCGTTGTGCCATTTGCTCAACGGCACGGACCAGATTTCATCTTCCAGGATGACAATGCACGTCCTCACCGTGCTCGCGTCGTCCAAGATCACCTTCAGATGCAGCATATCCAAACGTTACCGTGGCCGCCGATGTCCCCCGACCTGTCTCCTATTGAGCATTTGTGGGACCTCCTGAATAGACGCGTCCAACAACGTCCAGCCGCTCCACAGACTCTTCTGCAGTTAGCCCAGGCCCTTCAGCAGGAGTGGCAGAGAATTCCTCAAGAGAACATCAGAAGGCTTATTTGCAGTATGAGACGTCGTTGCAATGCACATTTAGCGGCAAACGGGGGCCCTACATACAACCAACAAATTTAATAGTCAATTAGTCTTTAACATGGGAAAATAAATATGGAAAATTGGGTGAAATTTAAATTAAAGTTTCCTCATTGAGGTTTAGAATGGGCTTTAGAATGTCTTTGATTTGTGCTGTAGCCTGTTATATAAAACTTAGCTCCAGATGCGTCCTGCAGCTGTGGTTTCCGTCACTTCTTTTTGGTGATGAGTACACTTCTCCACGTAACTCGTCCACTGTAGGCGGTCAGTGTTGATACTCTTCTCTCACACTAGTGGCGTAGGAACTTCAGTACAAATTTGTGCTATTTAAAAGGGTCATATTGCAAGAGCCATATCTACAAAACTCATTGGGGTAGACGTTTTTGGGTGGTTCACGCCATAGGTAGGGATGTTATGCACATCATCTGCCGGTTTGGCATTCTTTGCACCCTTTATGTGAGTGAAATTCATTCCCAGGTGCACTGGGGGTTTTCCTATTTTTTTTTTCATCACTTCATGTTAATTAATTATTTTCACATAAAACATGAAAATTTATAAAGTAAACTTTGTTCATCATAAAATATAATATCTCTTGTAACATGTGGCCAAATTTTATGTCAACAAGTTTGTTAGTTATTTTCCTGTTAATTTTTTAAAAAGATAACCCATTTCTGGGTGGGTGTTCCCCCTTAAGTCTGATGTCTTGTAACCACGAACCCAAAATTTTAGGAACACACACTTCTCCTGGCGCAGATTAGAATGGACCCACAGCCCCGTATTTAGATGCTGTTTGAATCACTTAAGTCTGCGAAATTCCTCTTATGACGGGTTAAACACTTGGTCTGGAAATCTATAATTCCTCTTATGACGGGTGAGACACTTGGTCTGGAAATCTATAATTCCTCTTATGACGGGTGAGACACTTAGTCTGGAAATCTATAAATCCTCTTATGACGGGTGAAACACTTGGTCTGGAAATCTATAATTCCTCTTATGACTCCTTGTGATAAAATTCCCAAGTTTCCAGTCTTGTATTAAAATTGCGTGTTTACTTGTACTTCCAAAGTTGCCAAATACTCGATCTTGGTACTTATAGTTGTGGAATGATAAGTCCCATCCGCTTTCCTCTGGCTTGTAGGAGGTGTTTAGTTGCCGCTGCGATGCAGTCTGTCTGTGTGCTGTGACTCCGAGTGTGTTAGATTATATCTCACAATCCTTAGTTTCAAATCCCAGCTGTGTTTCCGCCGAAAATTCCAATCAAATCATAGTAGATTCTGGCGAACCAATCCAATCTATCTAGCACTGTTTGGGTGGGGAAGTTTATCATTACTCATCCCACGCGTATTTGAAAATATTAAATTTAATATACACGCGTGGCCTCTTACACAGTGATGTCATATCGTTACCGAAGTTTCCAACGTACCTCTGTTATCACATTTATCTGCGTGCCTCCGCTAGACAGATGTCTGGTCAGACAGTATGGTCTTCTTTCATCGTATCACAATACCGGCTTGTATCAACATGATCAACAGCTTTCCAATGGGGTCAAATGTTTGACCGCCCAGTTTCCACAGGCGGTCAGACAGATTAGGCGATAAAATATTATCTCTGGCCGGGTCACCAAACCTTGCGAATCGTAACAACAGTCTGGGAGTGGAGTGTGAAACAATAAGATACGCATTACTGCCGTAGCAAATACTGCCATAGGGGAGTGGCGTGTTAGAGACTTCACCATGCTATGTCCAGCATAGCGCAAAATAGTAAAAATAACGAATGAAAAGGCATGATTTATGCCAAATAAAAGCGATGAGTGAGAAAATGAAGAAAAAGGAAGGATACTGCCGGAGGGCTGAAGGTGTGAGAAATCACACAAAAGAGCATGTTCAGACGTTTTGTCACACTCTTGTAGGCGCGTCTGGGTCAAACGAATCAAAGCAGATGGAAAAGTAAGCGAAAACTCTGTAAAATACAGAAAACTTCAAGAAAAATATTACTTAACGTGACATTTTGTTGTTGTTGTGACTGTTGCCGTAAGGCGTTGTGAGGTGCTGAAGTTTTATTTTCTTATGATGTACCTAGGATCGACCTGTTCCAAACGAGCTTAGCTTACTCTGGAGCCTAATTGTGGAACATAATTCCACAACACAACAAAGCCTTCCTGCACGACTTTCATTTAACAAAGCGCTTTTCAGACAATTCATCAATACCGACTACCAACCCCTTAAACGCAGCCTTTGCCTGTGCATATCTTATACATATGTTAACATTTGTTTTCTTCTCCAGCTCGCTCCGTGGAGCGATACTGATACAGATAATCTGCATATGGTTAGAAATAATACTACCGACTCAGGGACACTTTCTAGTCGGGTATTTTTATAGAAATCCCAGTGCAGGAGCAATCTGGTATGAAGATTTCACCACTATGATGGATAAAGTATTTACCACTGCTAAAGAAATTATTCTTCTAGGCGATTTCAACATCGACAGGCACAACACAAACCAAACGTGGGGAAACATCATACTATCACACAACCTAAAACAAATAGTCAACAAGCCTACCAGGATAACAAAAACATCATCCACAACAATTGACCACATCTACGTCACCTGTGCAGAAAACATTATAGAATGCTCTGTTCCTACTGTTGCAGTGAGTGACAACTATCTTATCTGTTGCACGTGGTCAAAGAATAAATATAAAGCTCCAAGAAATAAACATATCAGTATTAAATTTAGAAGTGTAAAAAATTTCAACCGTGAACTATTTTTACATGATTTGCGAACTGCACCTCTTGCCAGTGTTTACCAGCTTTCTGATCTCGATGACGCCATTGCCCATTGGACACGTATCTTTCGTTGTATGTTTGATAACGCCGCACCAACTAAAGAAGTTCGTGTGAAACGACAGCTCAAATCTCCTTGGATTACACCAGCTGAGCTAGAAGCCATGCGACAGAGAGATCAAGCTCACAAAAACAAGGACTTTAACAAATACAGAGCACAGAGGAACAACGTGCAATATTTAATTCGTAGAGAAAAAAAAAATACTTTAAAAATTTGGTTCAGAACAAAACAAACAGTAAAGATATATGGAAAGCAATCAACAATTTAGCGAACAAGCGAAATCAGTCAGTCTCGTCAACCCATAATACTTCATTTACTTACACAGACTTCAGCAATTACCTTCAGGCAGAAATAAACAGTCTTAAATCTACAATACCAAATTCACCTTGTGTCTTAAGCAGGCTGTCGGTATTTTGTGAGAACAAATATACCAACAACACCTTGTGTCTTAAGCAGGCTGTCGGTATTTTGTGAGAACAAATATACCAACACAATCCCATCCAACATTCCGTTTATGACAGTTAATGAAGTGTATAACTATCTTCTAGGCCTTAAAGATAATAACTCATCAGGACTTGAAGGAGTCAGTAATCGAATACTGCGTTATGCGGCTCCAGCTATTAGTGATTCGCTTACATACATATACAATCAATGTATCGCAAGGAGTTACTTTCCGTGGCACTTTAAAGTCGCTAAGGTATATCCTCTCTTAAAACCTGGCTCTTCCGACAATAATAACCTTGGTAACTATAGGCCCATCTCCTTAATATCATCGCTATCCAAACCAAAAGAAAAACACATACATAAAATAACACTACAACACCTAGTTAACAACGGCTTGCTAATCGATAGTCAGTCGGGGTTTAGACCTAAACATTCATGTCACACAGCTCTAACTAAGATGATTGACAACTGGCACTTAAATATTAATAACGATAACATATGTGGGGCAGTTTTTTGTAGACTTTAAAAAAGCATTTGATATCATAGACCACGCTATTTTAATTAGAAAACTAGAAACATCAAAAGTAAATCTTCAACTAGTGGCGATAATTAAATCATTCCTGTCAGACAGAAAACATGTAGTTTCTTACAATAACTCTTGTTCAAACCCAACCGTAATAAATACTTTTTGCCATGTACATTAATGATCTTCCACTACATGTTGAGCACGCATCCTGTGACCTATTTGCTGATGACTGTACTGTTTACACGAGTGATACAAGTTGCAACACACTCGAACTATCGTTACAAAAAGATACAGATAATCTGATTAAGTGGAGCATCGGAAATCGAATGCTAATAAATATCATTAAAACAAAATGCATGTTAATATCAACTAGACAAAAATTACTAAATTTAGAGAAAACAACACTTCAGATCTACATTGGTACCTCACAAATTAAATGAAAATAAAACTCTAGAAATAGTCGTTGACCAGCATCTAAATTGGAACTCACATGTACATGCACTGACCAAGCAAACGGCACAGAAAGTTTACCAGTTAGCTAAAATCAAACATTTCCTAGATGAAGAAGCACGAAAACTGTTCTATATATCTCACATACAAACAAATCTTGACTATTGCTCCACAATCTGGGATGGTTGCTCTATGTCCAACACAAAAAGACTCCATTCACTACAAAAGCATGCAGTGCTTCTAGTTTCTGACAACTGCCAAACACAGTGTGTAGATATATACTGAGCGACTTTAATTACTAATCACTATATGAATCACTCACCAAGATGTCTGAGAATAAAATAATGGTAACATGTTTGATATCACTGGAAACAGTATCCATTGACCGACCGATTCCCGCAATCCGCGTAGCAGTGCATGCTGTGTTAAAAAAACTACATTCACAAATGTAAGGTAGGGGTCAAATTGAAAAGTCACAAATGTCGTTGTTGTCATTGTAACGCGCTCAGTAGCGCGTTTGGCCACCGTTGGCATCAAGGCAAGCCTGGCAGCGTCTCCGCATGGAGTTAACCAGTGTGCGTAGAAAATCCTGGGGGAGTCGATCAGATACTTCGGTTATATCGCGTCGCAAATGATTCAGGGTCTGCGGTCGTCTGTGCCGGTAGAGTTGGCGTCCAATCTCGTCCCAGACGTGTTCAATGGGTGCCATATCTGGGGACAGTGAAGGCAATGGTATGACAGCGATGTTATTGGCCTGAAGGAACGCTGTGGTGGCCATAGCTGTATGTGGTCGTGCGTTATCATGCTGGTACAGCTGGAGCTCGGGATGATACTGGAAGAGGGGCACAACGTGGTCCTGAAGCACATCCCTATAGGGGGCAGCATTTACAGTTAAAGATGTGGAGACGGGTTCGGTGATTGTAACTGAATGCGCCCCATACCATGACGCTTCCTCCTCCCCATCGGTGGGCTTCCAAAATTCAACAGTTGGCTTGCCTCTCACCACTTCGTCGCCACACCCTTAGTCGCCCGTCAGAATGCGACAGACAAACACGACTTTCGTCTGAAAAGACGACATTTTGCCACTGACGTCTCGTCCATCGTCGGTGCCTCTCTGCCCACTGGTATCGTTGCTGTCGGTGTCGTAAGGTGAGGATTGGGCCGACTCGAGGACGTCTGGTTGTTAGTCCTGCCACCTGCAGTCGATGTCGCACGGTGTGCTGTGATATGGTTCCACGTGATACTTTACCAGGCACTCGTATAGTGATGCGTAATTAAAGTCGCTTAGTAAATATATAAAGATCTCAAAATACTGCCTCTAAGAAAGCGCTTTCTGTTCAACAAAGCTAAATTTGTTCACAAAATCCTGTCACAAAATGTTCCAACATATCTGTGGCCAATGTTCAAATGCAATGAAAGACGCAGTCAACGCCTTAACAAAATACAAGTGCCCGAGCCTAGGCTTGACTTATTCAAGAAAAGCTTAACTTACTCTGCTGCTCATCTTTGGAACTATCTTCCACATTATCTAAAAAAATAACAACCTCAGTCCCTATTCATACAATCGTAGACTTTTCGAATACTTTATGAGTTCTGATTATCTGCCCCCCTAATGTGATTATTTTTCCGAACAAATGATATAACATCGAATGTAGGTTTAATGATGATATTTGTACTTTTCAACATATTTTATTTCATGGTGATACTTAAGGGGAGGTGTAACCCCCAAAAATGAAGAATTTCATTGAAAATATCAAATTTTAGATACATATTGCACTGGAAAGTACATTCATTTGCCCACATTTCTGTATGTTTATTTTCACTAAAACCTTTATGGATGATTTTATATAAATTTTTAAAGTATGTCAGGTAATTGTATTTTTACCTAATTATATATGTAAAATATACAAATTGGTATATTTGTGATGCTATATTGCTTCTAATGCATGGATTTTAATTTTCGGTACCATATTCATTTCCCTGAAGCAAACAGAATTCAAGTTTTTCAAACATAGTTTCATGTGTAAAAATAATTTTGACTGGCTAATTTTTAATGGGGTCCTTTGATGGGTCATCGAAATAATAACGTGGCTGGAGGTATTCCAGTAGAGTGGTAGGGTACCTCCTTATACGCAAATAAAGCTGCAGGTAAGAACGAATCATAGGATTCTGGTTTCTCCTGTGCGAGCTTAAATAAATTTGTAAGTAGAGTCCCGTTATATATCTTTCCACTTGTCCAATCGATTGTAGATGATAAAATGTGCGGACGACAATATTTTGAAAAATCCTAAAAACTTCCTCCATCAGTTTCCCTCTGAACTGTGAACCATTGTCAGTTAATATCTAATAAGGGTATCCTAATCTTGTGAATATTGAGAGCAAAGCCTCTCCTACATGTACTGAGTCTGCTGAGGGTAGAGCAATCGCTTCTTTCCACATAGTACATGTCTACCAGAGAAAGGATGCATTTTTTCGGAAACTGACGAAAAGCGCATACAGTCTGCAGAAATGAAGAATTTAATGAAAAGTAAGCTGCAAAGTATGACAAAGAACATGGAATCAATAAAGGAAAATACCAGAGATGATTCCTACATAGCAGGGGGATACTGAGGTGAGTAAATTTTGTGTAAAAGTGTAATTCCTCCCTTTTTTCTTAATTTTCTCAAAACCTCATTTTTCACACAAATGTGGGCACGTTGCCCACGATTTTTCAAAAACTATTAGTGATACAGCAGTAAATTTTGGGCCACATACTGTACACATAGTGCTCATTAAAATAAACTAAAATAAAGGATATATGTTAACAAACTACAAAACTGTTGAGAAATAGCTAAGATACCCCCCTTAAAAATTTCAACTATTTTTCGATTGGTATGTTAAAATCCAAAAAAACTCAGATATCAAACCAATCAAAATTATTTTAGTATACAATCATTATCATATATTAACAAATAAAACAGCCAAATTTCATAACTCAAGTTGTACTCACATTTGAGATATCTTGGGCAACAAAATACCCCAAAAAAGCTAAAATTTGCCTTTTTTTCACTGTTTTTCCGCCATAGATTGCAAGTTTTTAGTATATACCTCAATGTTTTGTATTTTTTTCATTCATTGTGCTTGTATAAATGACCAGATATAGATATTAACTTATAATTCTGTGTTTTTCATTTTGGGGGTTTAACCTCCCCTTAATTTGTACTTTTCAACATATTTTATTTCATGTTTATAATTGGATACTGTCAGAAACAAATGGAATGTAGAACATCCAGGGCACACACAGAATGATGCTTACTACCAGCTCCACAGAAGAGAACAAGTGGTAATCTTCAGACTCCGCACTGGCCACAACAGATTGAGAAACCATTTATTCAACAAGCTAAAGATAGGAACTACCGATCAGTGTAACTGTGGCACTGATAAAATGACTGCTGAACATCTGCTTCAAAGTTGCCCCTTATATGTGGTACAGAGAAAGTGCATATGGCCGACGCCAGCTCCTTTCGTGGAAAAGCTTTACGGGGATTCAAATAGCCTCAAACTGACTACTGCTTTCTTTGAGAACATTCAAGTGGACGTCTGAGAGTGTACGAAGAAGAAGAAGAAGAAGAATGTGAGTATGCTATTATTTTACCTTTACAACGTTTAATTCTTTGAAATTGATATGTAAAATGCATATGAAAATAAATGAATTCAGTATGAAAGGTGAGCGAAAGGAAGGGCAGAATGTCAGACGGGCCTGCGTGCCCAATTCTCAACCCTTTGAAAATAAAGTTCGTTCGTTGGTTCGTTGGTTGGTTGGTTCGTTCGTTGTTCGTTCGGTCGGTCGGTCGGTTCGTCGGTCCGTCCGTCCGTCCGTCCTCCCTTCCTTCCGTCCGTTCTCCCTTCCGTCCTCCGGTCCGTCCGTCCTTCCTTCCGTCCTTCCTTCCATCCATCCTTCCGTCCTTGATTCCGTCCTTCCTTCCTTCCGTCCTTCTTTCCGTCCTTCCTTCTGTCCTTCCTTCCGTCCTCCCTTCCGTCCGTCCTTCCGTCCTTTCTTCCTTCTGTCCTTCCTGCCTTCCGTCCTTCCTTCCGTGCGTCCTTCGTCCGTCCTTCCTTCCGTCCGTCCTTCCTTCCTTCCGTCCTTCCACCCTTCATTCCGTCCTTCCGTCCGTCCTTCCTTCCTTCCGTACGTCCTTCCTTCCTTCCGTCCTTCCTTCCGTCCGTCCGTCCGCCCGTCTGTCCTTCCTTCCTTCCTTCCTTCCTTCCTTCCTTCCGTCCTTCCATCCTTCTGTCCGTCCTTCCTTCCGTTCTTCCATCCGTCTGGCCTTCCTTCCTTCCTTCCTTCCTTCCTTCCTTCCTTCCTTCCTTCCTTCCTTCCTTCCTTCCTTCCTTCCTCCCTTCCGTCCTTCCATCCTTCTGTCCGTCCTTCCTTCCGTTTTTCCATCCGTCCGGCCTTCCTTCCTTCCTTCCGTCCGTCCATCCTTCCGTCGATCCTTCCATCCTTCCTTCCTTCCTTCCGTCCTTTCTTGCGTCCTCCACGCTGCACATGTTAAAAATCCCTCGGCAGTTGAAAATCGTAAAGAGTAGGTCATACGGCTGCTATCATGGCAAAATTTACAAAATTATGACAATTTACCCACCACAAAAAAGTTGTATAAAAAGTGTGATTTCTGTAAACACAAACTGAGATCCTCGCCGGTGCTACGGATTTCGTGCACTGAGCTGAGATCCTCCTCGTGTCATTTAAGGGAGGAGATCGGAGCACTGATGGCTTTGTCCGTGTGTAATGAAGATGGTCTTTAAAGCCCAAACCAAACTAGTGACGTCAATGTGTTGTCTTAATGTGTGTCTTATCTAACGCCAGATTCATTTTCTCACCTCCTTGTTCACGTGTCTGACATTGTATGTGAAATAATGACATGTTCCTTCCTGTCTTTCTTGCTTATTTGTTCTGTAGAACACCGACATATGGCAGGGATACCACCACTGTAGCTATAACAGTTGCCCCAGGTCACTTTGACATACAGCTCACTAACGAGGTTCCTTTTTTTTAATGAAGCCGTGATTTGCAATCAAGTCTACTGTAGTTTTTTTGTTTTTGTTTTTGTTTTTTCATTGAAGCAAATCACGAGAAAAAATTAACAAAAACGGAGAAAAACAAGAACTATTAATATGAGCGTTGTCGCGACAAACGATGATGTCACGGATTGCCTCTCCTTAGCTATGCAGTAGTGGTCCACCAGTGGCCAAAACTCAAGAGTATCTAAAATGGGTCGTCAAAGGTGTCTACCTTCGCACAAGATTACTCTTGGCAGAGTTGTAGATAGAAGGGTAATGACGCTTCTATCCCAAGGGAATGTTTCATAAGATATTTCCGAAGTCAAGAACAATGCTGCATTGGCAGGGTAATTGTTAACTTATATCGCTCCTTCGCCTTTTATGAAGAATTAAGCTATGGTGTTAGCCCGTTCAAGCCCCCAGCTGGTGTAAATCCAGTCAAATTCCTTTATAAGAATTAGCTCTCTCTCTCTCTCTCTCTCTCTCTCTCTATATATATATATATATATATATATATATATATATATATATATATATATATATATATATATATATATATATATATATATATATATATATATATATTACAGTCTTCCTCATACGTTTGCTTGCATACTTATAATAACTGAATCAACAATGATTGTTATGTGTAAAATAACATGTAACAAATTTAATAATCAATTAGTTTTAACATGTTAAAATAGAGATGAAATGATTCTGAATTTTAGATGAAAGTTTTATCTCCATATAGACTGGAAATAGGAATTTTAATGTTCTTTGCTGTTGCCTTTTAGTAAGCACTTAGCTTAGAATCGATTACTACTGCAGCGATGGTTTCATCAATTCTTCTGTGATGATAACACTTCACAGTCTCATAGCTTTGTTCTACGAAAAGTCTGATAGCTTCGTTCCACGAACTGTCAGACAGCTTCGTTCCACGAACTTTAGACAAAAATAAAACGAACAAATGCCTCTGCAAAGTACATTTGTGGGCTGCAAATTAACAGGCGCATTATCTCGCTGTCCACCCCCAATGTCAGCCTCTCTGAATAATTAAATTCTTGAGTATACACAGCGTCACCCGTGTGTTACCGGGGCTCGAAAGGGGAGCAAAGAATAGTAACACTGCACCCTACCACGCATGTCGTAAAAAGCGACTAAGGAGGGTATGGGCATGGGGCTGTTTACCCCATCCCGTAAAAACTTCGCACAGTGGGGTGATCACCTGCTTGCCAACCAATCTGATTACGGAAACAATGATAGATTGTTTGGTCTGTTTTTGTTCCACAAAGACGCCAATAGGCGTGGTGGAAACAACAATAGATTGATCAATTTGTTGTTGCCCTAAGACGCCACTAGGCGTACTGGCCACATACTGCTTTGCCGGTTGATGGCTAAGGATGGAAGAGATACACAGCGTAACTCAGGGAAGATGATTAGAAATCACCAGTATCCTTCTGGGTATTAAACTGGGAAAATATGTGTTAGGACAGTGCGAGCAATGATTTGCCTGAATTACAATTAACAAGGTACATATATCTCACAAAATTATATTATACACTTTAGGCACATGTAATGTAATCATCACTTTTCTGAGCGAATTAGTATAAAACAAACACCAGAGCTTGCTGTAGTGGTTTATGAACATACTATTTTAATATGTTGAGGTTGCCAGCCTCATATGTAACCACTTAGCAAAGAAAACATGTCAATTTCACATTTGTAAAATAAATGTTTACACTTACCCCAAAGCAACTTTTGGGAACACAATCTCCTGGCACAGTTTAGAATGGACGTAGCACTTTGATGCTTTCGAATCACGTGGTCTGGGACAATTTTGTGTTCCTCTTATGACGGGTGATCTGATTCCTTAGGACTCCAGTCTTTGTATTTTAAAAATGCGGGTTTACTTTTTTAAGTTTCAAAGTTGCCTAAATACTTCGATCTGTTCTGGTCCTTTAAGTTTCCGGTCTTTGTACTTAAAAATGCGAGTTTACTTATAAGTTTTCAAAGTGGCCCAAAAAATTGTATCTGTCACTTATAATTTTAAAATCTTCTCTTTCTGGCTCTGGTGAATTAATAGCTTGACGTGGCGGAGCACTCTGATCTGTGACTCCGATTTCGCTAGATTATATTTCCTGTTCTCAGTTCAAAATCCCAGATTATACATCTGACGAATTTTCTAATGAAAGTCAATGTCTAATGTCTAAAAAGCAAAACGATTTAATCCGCCAGGTCTAGATCAAAATGCACAGTGTTCTACACCGTAAGAAAGACACGGAGGTCTCCTCTGTAAATTCGGTACAGCACCTTGGCATTCTGAACCTCAATATCCGTCTCTCGAATCAAACCAATCGAAAGCTCTTTAGCACTATCTGGGTTGGGGTGTTTAAGTCCTATTACCCCCGCGTGTTTTAAAATATTACATTTTAAAATTCCAACGCGTGACTTTCTTTTAATAAGTCGTAATACTTCCGCTTGCATCTTTATACAAAACTCATAAACCCTTCTGCGCACTCATTGCCTATTAAGGTGCTTTCTCCCCAATAGTGTCTCCCCAGACAGACTATCTGAAATATTGATACATGAATGGTCCAGCGGAAACGATTATCTAATTATCACCTGTGCCTTCGCACACCCCAGACGGCTTTCTCAGACAGACAGACCGCGAACCCAGGTGGTCACTTGCCTGTGTGTCGCTGGCTCCGGAAATGAATTACGTCAACACAGATCGCCTTTATCAAATGTGGCTAGACGAATAAAGTGATAAACAGATTACCGCTGACCTGTCTAATTAGCCTGGTATTATTACGGTTCACCAGGCGAAACGTAAACAAGTCTTGGAGTGATTACATCAAAAAGAAATGAATGAAAGTGCATAAGATATGCCAAATAAAAAGCGGATGAAGGAGTGAGAGAGCGGCTCAAAAGTACACCATCAAACGTTTTGTCACAGATGCAACGGTTCCAAACTGTAGGATCCGGCAAAATTAGACGTAACAATCTGAACCTCAATGTCCTATATATTGAAACAAAAACAGCCAAATTGAAACAGAAAGAAGAGTTCTAACCACAAACTACATAGAGAAACATTACACAAGAAACACCTGGATCCGTGCATGCACAGACGGATCAGCAATAAATGTGGAAGATGGAGGTGGAGAAGTCTTTCTGGGCTTAAGCAATAGCAGACAATGAAAGCCGTCAGTCGCAACATGAAAATTCTCCAGTAACTTCAGAACAGAGGCAGAGGCCTTAAAAATTGCAGCAAAAGTCCTAATGACAGAAGAAAGCTCAGAAAGACAAATAGCTATATTCTCAGATGCGCTGTCAGTTATTGCAACACTGACGAATCAAAATAATGGCTACCTGAATGACCCAAGAGTAACACTTCACAAACTGTGTCAGCAATTAAAAAAATACAGTGGATTCCTTCTCACTACAACATCCCCGGAAATGAAGAGGCAAAGAAAGAAAGAAAGAAAGCTGCCTCAACTTGACACAAGCATAATTTATGAAGAGGCCAAGAGTTTTATCAAGCGCAGATACAGGGGCAAGTGGGAAGCAGAACATCCAGGCTACAATAAAAATGATACGTATTACCAGCTCAGCAGAAGTGAACAAGTGGTATTCTTCAGACTTGTCACAGGTCTCAACAGATTGGGATATCAGCTATTCAACAAGTTAAAGATAGGAACTACTAATGAGAGTAACTGTGGAACTGATATAATGACTGCCGAGCACCTACTTCAGAGGTGCCAAGCATATGAGGAACAGAGAAAACGCATATGTCTTTCACCAGTGCCATTCCTAGAAACGCTCCACGGAGATATCAACAGCCTCAAACTGACCACTGCTTTCTTTGAACATATTCATGTCGACGTCTGAGGGTGAACGAAGAAGAAAAACCTGTAATGTCCGGGACATAAGACGTGCGGTCGAAACCGTAATGCCCGAACTAAAGCAAAACGGTTTAATCTGCCAGGTCGAGGGGAAAAAATGCACAGTGTTCTACACCGTAAAACAGACACGGCGGTGTCCTCTGTAATTTCGGGACAGCACCTTGGCAGTCTGAACCTTAATGTCCAGGTAAAAGTTTCAGCGACAACAGATATCACGGTCTCAACAGTAATGTCGGGACAACAGACATAGCGATCTTATCGGATTATCGGTACAACAGACACTGCGGTCTGAACCGTCATGCAGGGACAATTCACTCAACGGTGCACGGTCTAAAACATGTTGTCGGGACAAAAGACACAACTGTTTGAACTGCCCCGTGGGACAACAGACAAGACTTTCTACACCGTAATGTCAATATAAACGTTCGTTCGTTCGTCTACTATATTGCTGTTATACCCTGTTCAACCTGAAAATTGGTTATAATTGGGGTATATTGTGCGTTATATATAAAAGACCCCATTGCATTAACATATAGGCACAATCCTAACTTTAAAATTTTGGGGGCTCTTTATCGATAGTTCAGGGAAATGAGTTAATGTCGCATGGAAACAGAAGACGTTCCATGATTTATTAGAATACACAGTCTAGTTCAGAGCATTCGCCTTCTCTTCTTATCCGTACCTAGAATAGGTCTCTGTCTTTCTTAACGAGCCAATTTCTTGAGAGTTTCTTGACAACATTCAATTATTCATCCCCATCACACTGTTGCGGCGCGACCATTGGCGCCCTGCCCAGTATAATGTATACAATAATCACAAGACAATCTTTATTCTGGGCATTCTAAAATTCAAGAACCAGAGGAAGATCCTTAAAATATATGGATATAGAACTGGTGACAGAAATAAGAAGGTCAAAGGAAAGATGAATAGAACTAGAATGGAATGCCCATAGACACCTGGTTAAAGACCGTTACTCCGGACGACGATAAAGTTGAATATAGAGAAGTACTTTATTCTATTTTCTGCATTAAGAAAAGAAGTGAGCGGACGTAAACGTTTGGCAGCATGATCAACAAACGATGGACCTCCACATCAAATTGACCGGTTATCTGTGGACGGATCAAAGCTACATGGCAATGGCCTATTATTTAAAACTGATTCATCAATGACATTGATTTGTGGCTGTGGTTTTCCATTTATACCTTCATTTAAACACTTCTTTAATCGTTAAATTAGCTCTAGAGGAAATAACATGGTGCTTTTAACATAATAACGCAATACAAGAAACAACGCGCTTTGGAATACCTGTGCTGTTAATCAATCAATCAATCGGTCAATCAATCAAACATCAATAACTCCTCGGCTCCCAGGGATTTTTCAGTGCATTGCCCGCAGAGAAGGTCTGTCTAGCAATGGCTTAAGGTCCTAAGTATGCTTTCTATTAGTAGACGCAGCCATGTGTAACCGAGGCATGACATGAAAGCAAAGAATAGTAACACTGTAACTTGCCAAGCATGTCGTGAAAGGCGACTAAGGAGAGTTGGACATGGGGTTGACTACTCCATCCTGTAGAAATTTTAAGCCATAAAAGCTTCATCCACAATATGGACACGGAAAAGAAAGAGGAAAAAAAATGCAACTCAACCATCAACATATGAAGGTAGTCCCTCTGGTAAGAAGTCATATGACGCAAATCAAAGAAAGGTGAAACGTGTCTGGACTGCTGAATCACCTTTTTTTAATTCTAGGAAAATCTCTTGATTTGACACCTGGAATCATCACCAGCTGCCATCTCAACATTGAAGGTCGGCTGCAGTTGATCTCCAACGTCTTCAGTCTCTTGTGTTGATGGTGCACTCTGATAGACTCTTTCCTGTCCATCTCTTGATGTTATCTTCCAACTTACAGCCCTGTCTTCCTCTTACACGTTTGCCTTCACCTCTTCATTCCTTTATTGTCTTCAGTATGATGTTGTGTCTTTTTATCTGGCCAAACTATTTTATCTGTCTGACTTTGATCCCATTCATTAATTCTCTTTTAATTTCTGTAGAAATTTCCTTCAGAACGCAGTGGAGCTACAACACCTGGAATATTCGTACCTTAAACGAACAAGGGATATCTGCATAGGTGGCAGCAGAAATGTGAGACTACAAGACTGACATCCTAGGACTGTATAAAAATAGGTGGAATGCATAGAATGTTACGACAAAATCACCAATACGGAACTGACGAAACCAGACAAGTGCTTGTGGAAAAACAAAATGATGAGAGAGAAGATGCGCGTAATGGGTTGGACACGTTGATGAAAACTGTTGAAAGCATTGCTGGGCAGTCCTTGTTCTGGAATCCCCAGGGAAACAGAGATAGTTATACCGAAAAACGCACGGAGAACTGAAATGGAGACAGAAATGAAAGGAATGAGGAAGTCATGGAAAGGCTTTGAGCGGATGGCTCGGGACAGGAGGACTTTTGGCTCTTTGGGGTGCTGTTGGGTGAGAATGATGATGATAATGAATGTCTTTGAGTTTGTTGTGTAAGATCGTGCATAGGAAGCTTGTGTTTTGTGTGCGTGTTTTTTTTTCAGGAAACACATCTTGCAGCTCTTGGTTTTTTTTAAATACAAAATATTCATAAAGTTATCGCCCTTTTACAGTAAATTCAACAGCTGTCGCACTTTTGTAATATATTAATATAGTTATCACCCTTACACATTATTTTTTTTAAGTAGTTATCGGACTTACATATAGTTATTGTGACGCTGGCTATTGCACGCCACACGCTAGAAAATATATAGGATTTTGGTGCTGATGAGCGCAGCACGATAGTAATTTGTCGATATGTGTATTGCGCACATGAGGTGAGCAGTGTGGAGAAAAGATGGACAGAGCGTGTGTTGACCCTGAATGGGCGACTTGTGTGTGTATTCTACCCAATGGTAGAAATATGGGAAATGTTAAAATAGAAGTGTCTTGAAACATATTAATGTTTATTAAATACAACTAAAGGTAGGAATAGGAATGAGGTAATGTTTATATGGACCTACGGATTATAGGAGTCGCTGAATCTACCTAATTATGCATGCTGTGTAATGATGTATTGTCTACGTGAATAATAAATGGAATGTTACTAAAATATCCAGCTGTTATATTGATCGTTGTGTGGAATCTTCGAGTCATAGAAAGTATCGTTAATGAACTATTGTGGCTGTCCTGAATCTTGTGGACCTATGATATATAAACCTAGACACAGTGTGAAAACGAGCACAAACAATCAACTGAAGAGTATCAACTTTTAACGCCACAGATGTGGGAGGCTCGTTCCTTTGGAGAGGAATTAATTGTTTGGAATTTGTACAATGCTGTACTGTGGAAAGTACGCAAGATATCAAGCACACGAATTTGTGGAATCAATAGAAATTGCAATTTTTCGTACGAGGTCATGCCAAGACCTTGGACTGTTGGGAAGACGTTATTACCAAACAACATATATTCTATTAAAGTCGCTGAACAGACATTTGACTGCCCACGAACAGATATGAAATTTCGACACAATATATTGCGGCCACAGGTTACTATGAAGAATATTGTCACCTCGAGGCCATTTCACGTTGAATCGGTGTAGTGAACCATTACATCAAGGTCACCTGAACGGACTTGTAAATCCTAAAATAAACTTACCAGTGGACATTTATTATACACATAATATGAATCGTGAGAATCGTGACGGTATCCAGAACCAGTCTTTTGGGTCTTTCGGGTTTGACAAGTCTTTCAACCCTGATGTCCGAGAAATCATTTCGGTTGTCTGCAATGGTCAAGAAGGATGATTTAATCTTTTACGTACGTCATCAAACAGATTTGCTGACCACTTGGATTTCGTAATCAGGAACATGAAACGTCTTGAACAGGACACTTATACGCGTTGAGCAACTCAGACTTTACATTCTTTCCTTGACCCGTGTTTATTGCATAGATTCAAGGATACTTTGCGAGGTTGATGCGTCTTGTCTACAACGAGGATTGGCGGTCGTGGATTTTAATCATATAAGTGAATATATGTTGGTAGGGTCATGGTCTCCGGTCCTAAAAATGTCAGGCACATCTTGTTTTTGTGTATCTTTTATGTTTAATGTTTTCTTGTGGACGACACTCAGTTATATCCTCGGATGAATTTAGTTGTCGTCGTTCTATAGATTTTGATTGTATTGATCTCTTTCAGGGATTCAGCATTTAGTGCTGTCGTATTTCCGCTCTGACTGAGATTAATATTTTCTTATTTGTTTAGCTGTGCTGTTAAGTAACATACTGTCGTGTATTTCTTATTTAGTTTATAGGATTATGTTCGTACCTGTAGGTCTTCTCTGACTTTCTTTTTAATATGTACAGAAGTTCTATGTGATTGTATCTCGTCCTGTACTGTTCATTGACGGTGGAAACAACTGTTTTATTATATGGTAAGATTTTATGACTTTTTACATTGTTGTCTTTTTCCTGATTTGTTTCCAGCGTTGTCAGTTAATCTTTTGTCTAATGTGATAGTATGGCATGCTTTTAAATAGGTAGTAATGGCGTTATTTAGTACTTGATTATATTATATTGTTAATTGCTGATATGTTAATATATACGATTATTATTACAGATACTCTGTGATAGTAGTGGATAAGTATCATATACTTCAGATACAAGTATATCACACAAAACGAATAAATACTGTACATACAGTTGGTTTTGAAACAGGTTTGAATTACCTTACGACTAAGTATAGTCATTTGACTACAAGTGGGATATATATTCATTTTGCATCTATATCCCACTACTCTTTGATTCCATTATGGCTGACTTTGTAAAAGTTAAAGCAGGATTTATACAAAATGGGAAGGACTGTGGTTTCTCGGGTGATGATTTGATATCTTATGTAGATAAAGAAATTGCAGAATACAAAGTAAGAGAAGAAAAAAAGAAGAAAGAGAGAGAAGAAAAAAGAGAGAAAGAGAAGAGAGAAGAAGAGAAGAAAGAGAGAGAGAAGAAAAAAAAGAAGAAAAGAGAGAGAGAAAGAAAAAAAAAGAGAAAGAGAAGAAAGAGAGAAAGAAGAGAGGGAACATGAGAGAAGGGAAAGAATTCGTTTAGCAGAAATTGCTGCAGAACAAGCGAAATTTGAAAGCGAAAAAACTTTTGAGTTAGAAAAATTGCGTTTACAATCTTCTTCTTCTAGAGAATCGTCTGGTACAGGATCGTCTAAGATCATTAATTTAAAATTACCAAATTTTTCTTCATTACATGACGATATAGGATTCTTTCTTTTGAGATTTGAATCAAGAGTTACGGCTTTAAATTTACCTAAGGCCTCATGGCCTGAACATTTTGTCGGGTTACTTACTGGTGAAAGTTTACAAACTTTTTTTAACATTGCCGATGACAAAAGGAACGACTATGAATCCATAAAATCAGTATTTCTTCGCAAATATTGTTTAGATGAGGAAGGATATCGTTTAAAATTTAAATCGATGGGTCCTGTGGAAGGTAAGGATGTCGAAGACTTTGTGTCTTCAGTGAAGATGTGTCTAAACAGATGGATTGAACTGTCTAATATTACTAAATCTTTCGAAGGTCTTTATGATCTCTTCTTAAGAGACAAAATTTTATCTTCGGTAAATACTGAAATTTTCTCATTCCTTCAAGAAAGGAAGCCCACAAATATAGGAGAAATGGAAAAATTAGCTCAACAATTTTCGGTCGCACACCCAAACTTGCCTTTAGGTAAGACGAAGGTCCTAGAAACTTTGCCAGCTTGTGCGGTCACTCATGATAGATCACGCACTCGCAGCATGGACCGACGGTATAGGGATGACTATCAAAATTCCTATAGAGGTAGATATAATTTCCCTCATAATCATTCGCCCTCACGGGGTATAGAGAGACGCAACTTTAACCATAATAATAAAAAGTCATGGCAAAGAAATAATCAATACTCCAATAATAATTACACTCACAAACATCATTTTTCGGGACCCTCACGTAATGATTACAATAACAGTAATTACAATAACAAACATCATGTCTCACCACCATCTCGTGATGATTCTTCTCGCACGGACAAAAAGAGTTACTATCGGTCTGACTGTCCAGTGGATCGGAGAGGAACACATTTTTCTAGGAGTCAAAGTAGAGGAAGATCACAAGCTCACGCTTGTCAGATTGACGTTGGTAATGATAATATTTCCAATAATGAGAATAATACTCATGCCAATGCATGTAGTTTTGATCTGGAAAATAGTGGTAATTGCAAAGAATGTATGACTCTATTTCAACCTGGATCTACTCCACGTCTGAGATGTGGACATGCTCTGCCAGTTTTGTCTTTAAATGATGGGGTTGGCTCACTCGTGATCCATAGAGGTTTTGTTTTTGACACACCTGTTTCTATTTTACGTGACAGCGGTTGCACCACCATTGGCCTAAGGAAGGCACTAATTCCTTCTTCTTGCTTTACGGGAACCTCTATAAAGTGCGTAACTTTCGGTGGAACTGTTGAATCTTATCCGCTGGCAGATGTGGTAATAGATACTCCTTTCTTTTCGGGAAAAGTAAGAGTGTGTGCTCTCGATCGACCTTGTTGTGATTTACTTATCGGTAACATAAAGGGGGTTAAAGAGTGTTCTGAACAGGATATTATTGATTGGGAGAGAAATCATCCCTCCTTTGCTAACGCGATCACAACCAGAGCACAACAAGCTGCAGAGACAATTGAATTAAATTCTTCTATACACACTCAACACATTACAACTTGTCATTACATTGACAAAAATATATTTATAGCAAAACAACAAATGGATCCTTCTTTGGGACATTTATTCCCATTAGCTATTGCTCGAACTATTAAACATTCTAAAAATTCAAGACATTGGTTTCAAATGCAGGATAATATTATGATACGATGTTTTGATAATTACTCTTTCATTCTCAAACAAGTTATAGTACCTACGTCATTTCGCGCACTAGTCTTGTCAAATGCGCATGACGTACCATTTGCTGGACATATGGGAATTTCCCGTACGGCTTATAGATTACTAAAACACTTTTATTGGCCTGGGGTAAATAAAGACATTTCAACTTATTGTAAATCTTGCGCTGAATGTCGAAGTGTTGCACGTAAGGGTGCACATCAATCAGCACCTTTACAGGTCACGGATATTGCTGTACGCCCTTTTTTCAAATTGGCTATTGATATCATAGGACCACTGTCTGTAAGGTCTACCAGAGGTTTTCAATACATATTAACATGTATTGACCTGTGTACGAGATGGCCAGAAGCCATTCCTTTAAAAAATATTACCACAGTGTCGGTAACAGATGCGTTGCTGTCTATATTTTCACGCATCGGGTTTCCGGAAGAAATCCTTTCTGATCATGGATCTCAGTTCGTGTCAGGTATGATGTCAGATGTTTTCAACACACTTCGTATCCGTCACTCTCTTAGTGCTATATTTCACCCTAGCTCTAACGGGGTCGTGGAACGTTGGAATGGGACATTAAAACAATTGTTGGGGAAGGTGACTACATCATTTCCTCAAGAATGGGATCGTTTTATTCCTGCTGTACTGTTTGCATACAGAGAGGTTCCTAATCATACTGGTTTTTCGCCTTTTCAGTTAGTATTTGGTGCGAACCCAAGAGGTCCAATGTCTCTCTTACATGATTTGTTAATGGAATCTGATGTGAATAATAATAATAAGAAGAAATCCACTTATCAATACGTTACAGATTTACGCCAACATCTTGTGGATGCATGTCAGGTGGCGACTGAAGCATCTGAGATGGCAAAATATAAGACCAGATCTCGCATTAACAGAGATAGACGACTAACGTCTTTCTCAATCAATGACGATGTTTTTGTTCTCCTGCCACTCAAAGTAGATCACTTGTTAGTAACATGGCAAGGTCCGTTTAAAGTGGTTGCAAAGAGAACGGACGTGGACTACGTCATCAATATGCGGGGTAAAGAAAAAACATTCCATGTTAACATGCTCCTACCATACATCACTCGTCCTCCTCAGTTACAATTCATTTGTGATGCTATCATGAACCAACCTACCCATCATGCATCTATCGCGTTGGTGGATGAGGTGCAAACCAATTTCGCTGATGTACCTTCCACGTTTCCGGTAGCACCTATTAAGTCTTCGGAAACATGGAATGATGTTATAATTTGTACTGATTTACCTGCAGATCATAGGGATCAAATTCGTTCTATGTTGGTATCCTTTCAGGATGTTTTGTCTGATCTTCCGGGACGTACTAACATTATCACACACGAAATCAAATTGTCAGATTACACCCCGATTTCATTACGACCATACGCCGTTCCTCTACATGTTAGAGATCAGGTGGAAAGTGAAGTAGATGGTATGTTAAAACTGGGTATTATTTCACCGTCTGATTCACCTTTCTGTTTTCCTATGGTGGCAGTACGAAAGAAAGACAAGTCAATTCGTATTTGTATTGACTTTCGTCGCCTTAACAAGGTGACCATATCCGATTCTGAACCAATGCCTTTGCTGGAGGATTTGTTGCCACGCCTATCATCCGCCACTTTCTTCAGCAAGTTTGACCTATCTAAAGGTTACTGGCAGATTCCTCTGGCTGATGTATCAAAACCTTTGACTGCTTTTGCCACTTCTCGTGGATTGTTTCATTACAATGTCATGTGTTTTGGTTTACGGAATGCTCCAGCGACATTTGTACGCATGATGCGTCGCGTTTTAGGTAATCGCACCGATCTCATTTCGTATATGGACGATATTTGCATTTTTCATGATACTTGGGAACAGCATATCGCTGGGATACAGTCGTTGCTCCAAACTCTCAGAGTACATAACCTCACAGCTCGACCTTCCAAAGTCGAAATTGGGTTTACTGAGATTTCATTTCTGGGTCATAAGATTGGCCGACATACAATACAACCTGATGAGTCTACACTAAAAAGGGTACTAGATCTGGCCATACCAACTACTAAGAAACAAGTTCGTAGTTTGCTGGGACTCATAAACTTTTATCACAGGTTTATACCACGATTTTCCATTTTAACTTCTGTTCTATCTGCTCTGACAAAAAAGGGTATGCCTGACAAAATAATATGGAACAAAGAGTGTGACCATGCCTTACAGAACATCAAAACACAATTTTCAAAAAGTCCAATACTAAGACTACCAGACTTACGACGACCTTTTCTCGTGGTTACAGACGCATCTCTGAAAGGAATCGGGGGATGTTTAATGCAGACCTTTAATGGCGAGTGCCACCCGATATTCTACCTCAGCAGAAAACTTTCAGAGACAGAATCCAGATATCCAATTGTGGAAAGGGAACTTTTGTCATTGGTATGGACATTACATAAACTACAGAAGTTCTTGGTGGGTACACATTTTAAATTATACACTGATCAAAAAGCCCTCACATATTTACAGACTTTTAAATCGACTAATGCACGTCTCACCCGATGGGCGCTACAAATGCAAGGGTATGATTTTGACGTTTTACCAATAGCAGGAAAGGACAATGTCCTAGCTGACACCCTCTCTAGAGTTATGTAATAACTCGAATACGGAAGTGGACAATAATTACTTATTTATTCATATTGTTATTACTGACATTATTTTTTTTTTCCTTTAAAATCTAGATAGATATCATTTAATAAATGATAGGTAATCATAAGGCATTAGGAATAAGATGAATGATTTAATCTCGCTTCACATTATAATTGCCTGACTGAAAACTAAGTTTTCAGTTGTTCGAGGGGGGGTAATGTGGCGCTGGCTATTGCACGCCACACGCTAGAAAATATATAGGATTTTGGTGCTGATGAGCGCAGCACGATAGTAATTTGTCGATATGTGTATTGCGCACATGAGGTGAGCAGTGTGGAGAAAAGATGGACAGAGCGTGTTTTGACCCTGAATGGGCGACTTGTGTGTGTATTCTACCCAATGGTAGAAATATGGGAAATGTTAAAATAGAAGTGTCTTGAAACATATTAATGTTTATTAAATACAACTAAAGGTAGGAATAGGAATGAGGTAATGTTTATATGGACCTACGGATTATAGGAGTCGCTGAATCTACCTAATTATGCATGCTGTGTAATGATGTATTGTCTACGTGAATAATAAATGGAATGTTACTAAAATATCCAGCTGTTATATTGATCGTTGTGTGGAATCTTCGAGTCATAGAAAGTATCGTTAATGAACTATTGTGGCTGTCCTGAATCTTGTGGACCTATGATATATAAACCTAGACACAGTGTGAAAACGAGCACAAACAATCAACTGAAGAATATCAACTTTTAACGCCACAGTTATGACCCTAACACACTTTTTGTAAGTTTTGTCCTAAACTGTATACTCATGCAGTTGTCGCCTTTATACATTACATATACAGTTATCCTTTTTTTTTTTTTTAAACAGAACGTGCATTCGCACATAAGTAATACATACAAGTATTCGTACTATACACACGTCCCATACACGCGTAACACACATACGTAACAAACACACGTATCATACACACGTAACATACTTACATACCATTAAAACCTTACGCTCGTGCAAAGCTGCAGCTGTAATGTACGAGATGGAATATTTGACATCTGACTCAGCACAGTTAACTTTCCTCTGGGGACGTGCGCGCGACATACTATTCTGATAAGGTCTGACCTTGTCTTGTGATAATTGGTTTGGTTTTTTTTTTTTTTGGGGGGGGGGGGGGGGGAGGTTTTTAAACAGGCATGTTTTGGATAGTGTAGGTCAGGGGTCAGGAACCAGTCGAATTCAATCTACGATGGATCCCAGGAGATCATTTGGTACATCTCTTGGCGGCGGAGAGGGAAAAAAGAATTTTCATCTCCACAAATTGCGGACTACCCCTTCCTTTCGTCCATATGTTTAAAGGTACATTCACAACATATCGAGTGAAAACAATCAAGCTTGCTTACTAAGTTGCGCACGTTAAAAATCCCACGGCAGTTGGAAATTGTAAAGAGTAGGCAATAAGGTCGCTGCCCTGGCAAAATTTACAAATTAGAAACCACAAAAATATTTACAAAATGTGCGTTTCCTATTTACACACAATGGGATTCTCGCTGGTGCTACGGGGTTTGTGCACTGTATTAAGTTCCTCCTTGTGTGATCTAAGGGAGGAGATCGGAGTCCTGATGGAGCTATCCATGCGCAATGAAGACAGCCCTGTAAAAAGTACCAAAATTAAAATTTGTTGTATTTATCACGGCATTAAAAAAGGGAAGCGATCTCTTGTCTGAAGTCAAGTTAATAATCGGTAAAATATTATTTAGTTTGAATCTTCCACCATTCTCTCGGTAGAATTGCAGGAAGTAGATCGGCAGACAGACATAACAGTTACAACAAGGTTGCACTTATTCCAGATTCTACAAACTCTGAAACCAGAAAACAGACATGATTTTTATGAAAGTTGATCTGTAGAGAGCTCAGTAGTTCTCAAGTAGATCCCAACGGCTACTGAGCTTTTGACTGCTGGTACACGTGTTTCTGCTGAAGCTTCTAGTCGCTGTGGCAAGCAATACAGATTAGTTTCCCCCGAGAGGCGGATGGCTTATCTATTGCATCACTCGTTGATCCTAGTTATTCCACGGCTCAGCTTGGACGATCAGCAACGTCATCTTTATCATTTCCATGTTCTCTCCTTATGGACCATGTGACCAAATCTGCAGCTGGTTCTTCTTGCAGGAAGCCTGCACCAAATTATTCATGTGCTGTTACAGCTGTGGTTTATCTATCAGTTTGTTTGACATACTGTATGTATAAAGCCTATGCATAATCTCATACAAATCATCTGTGAAGGCTTATCTGAGGGAGCAGTAATTCTATTCTATCTCAGTCTCCCAAAGACGTCCGAGGCGCCTGGGACGATAAGCAGAGTCACAAACTTCTGCAGTCAGCTATTCCTTGATATTTATCTCTTCCTCTCATTCTGTCTATCTCTTTCTTTTGCAGTCTGTCGCTTTCTCTTGCAGTCTGTTGCTTTCTCTTGAAGTCTGTCGTCTTCTCTTGACGTCTGTCGCTGTCACGGATTGCCTACCCTGCTTTGCAGTAGCTGTCCTACAGTGACCAAACTCAAGAGTATCTACTATTAACTTCCAAGGTATCTACCTGCGCGCAAGATTACTCTTGGCAGAAATGTAGATAGAAGATTAATGACACTTCTACCTTAAGGAAGAATTCACAAGATATTCCCAGAAGTCAAGAACAAAAGCTGCTTAGGGCTAAGAAATTTGTTAACTTATTGTCTGGTCCGTTGCCTTTTGTGAAGGGTTTAAGCAATGGTTTTGGAGCCGCGCTAGCGTAGTGGTTACCACACCGCTCTGGCGACCGGGTGATGCAGGATCAAATCCGGGCGACGGCATTTGAGGATTTTTCGTCGACCGGGATTTGGACTGGATTAACTCGAGACCTGGCGAGGACATTTGAAGGAGTGTCGTCGACCAGGGATTGGCGGCTCCTGAGCCGACCCAGCTCTAATGGGTACCTCCGAAATCGGCGAGTATCTGCCTGAATGGCGAGGGACACCTGTCTCTGTACAAGAAAAAAGGGATACTCACGTAAAATCAATGTCAGGTTAGACATTAATAATAACCTGAGATTTCGCCTCGAGTATTAGCGGGCGTACGAAAAAAAAAGCAATGGTTTAGCCCTTTCAAGCCCCCAGTTGGTGTAATCCAACGAAATCCCTCTTATAGCTCTGTTTAGTGTAAATATATGTCTAAGGATTTATATATATATATATTAACTATTCTGGCTCATACGTTTGGATTCATACATATAACTGAATCAACTATTATTGTTTAGTTTTAAAACAACAGGTAACAAATTTAATAGTGAAATAGTCTTTAACAGGTTAAAATAAATATGAAAAGATTAGTGGAATTTTGATAGTTATAAATTTCTCGTCATTGAGACGTAGGTGAAAATTTAATTTTATACTTAAAGTTTAACTGAAATGTCCTTTTTGCTGGTGCCTTTTAGTTAGCACTTAGCTTGAATGAGTGAGTCCTGCAGCTGTGGTTCATCAATTCTGTGATGACGAAAGCCTTCTTCACACTCTCTTCCACTGTAGGTGGTTATGGTGGATGCTTTTCTTTCACACTAGCGGCGTTAGTACCACAAATCGTCTGATGGCTTGTAACCACGAACTTTAGACAAATAGAAAGAAACAAATGTCTGCTGAGTACATTTGTTCGCCGTGAACTAACAGGCCCATTGTCATGCGCTCCACCCACCAATGTTAACCTCTCAGAAGAATTAAACTCCCGAGCACACAGTGTAACTCAGGGAATATGATGAAAATTCACCAATATTCTTTTAGGTGTTAACTAGGAAATTGCGTCTGGAGTGCGTGAATGTTTTGCCTAATTACAATTTTTAAAAGTACATAAATCTCACAAGCTAATATGTTACACTGGATGCACATATGATGTAGTCATCACTCATCACTGCTCCAGTCGGAGTCTGGGATCGCTCTGCTGTCGGGTTTTCCGCACGACTAGTCAGAAACAATCACAAGCTCTTGCAGTAGTGGTTCATGCATATACTATTTCATATGTTGAGGTTGCCAGCCTTGTATATAACCACTTAGCAAGAAACCTGTAGAATTTACATTAGTAAATAAATTGTTTACACTTACCCCAAAATTTTGGGAATACACAATCTCCTTGCGCAGATTTTCAGATGGACTCAAGCAATTTCGGTGCATATGCTCTCGAATCAATTTCGTCTGAGAAATTCCTCTTATGACGGTGTTCTATGAATCACTTGGCCGGGGAAACTAGTAATTCCTCTTCGATGGGTGTTCTGCGATACACTTGGTCTGGAATATTATTTCTCTTATGATTGATGATCCAATTCCTAGGTTTCGAGTCTTGTATTTATAAAGTCCTGGTCCTGGAGTTTTACAGTCTGTGTATTTAAAAATGCGGGTTTACTCTTAAGGTGTCAGAGTTGCCCAAATACTGTCGATCTGTCACTTTTTATATAGGAATTCTAGGTCCGATTCTTCTCTTCCCGGCTGTTGGGGGTTGCTCGGTTGAAGTTGCGAAGCTATCTGTTCTGTGTTACTGAGTTCACTATATCATATCTCTCATTCTCAGTTCAATTCACAGATGGTGATCCGCCGAATGTTCCAATAGAATTCATTGTTTATTCCGGCATCTCAAATCAAACCAATCAAATCTCTCTAGCACTGTTTGGGTGGGGAAGTTTTAAATATCCCCTCGCGTGTTTAAAATATTAATTTTAATATTCACGCGTGACCTCTTTATAATAAGACGTAATATTGTTCCGGTTGCACCTACCTGACTCCCACAATATTGCTACCATGTTTTCCTGGTGTAATGTCTTCCGCCAAGATGTCTACCTCGACAGGTTATCCAATTATCGCCTTTAACTGCATGCCTCCGCCAGACGGATGTCTGGTCAGACATTGTTTTCTTCTTCCATCGTACGCACAAAACAAGCTTGTGTCAACACGATCAGCAGCTTTTCACAGGGGTCAAATATTGGACCGACACGTTTCCAAAGATGATCAGACGGATTCAAAGAGATAAGCCGGGACCGGTCTGATGACTGGGTATTGTTACGATAATACCACAGTTCACCTGGCGGAACGTAAATACGTCTGAGGAGTGGTAAACAAGATAAAGACAGTCCTATAGCAAATACTACCGTAGGGAAGTGGAGTGTTAGAGACTTTCCCCTACTAGATTCAGCATAGAGAGAAAAAAATGGTGCATAAAATATGCCACATAATAATGAATGAAAGGGTAAAATTTATGCCAAATAAAAGCGATGAGTGAGAGGAAGAGAACAAATGAAGAAAAAGGTGATACTGACGCAGTGGACGTGAGATCGCACAACCGTATCGTCACAGTCGCTTTCTCTTGTCGTGTCGCTTTCTCTTGCCATCTGCTGTTTTCTCTTGCCGTATGTTGCTTTCTCGTGCTATCTGTTGCTTTCTCTTGTCGTCTGTCGCTTTCTCTTGTCGTCTGTCGCTTTCTCTTGCTATCTGCCGCTTTTTCTTGCTACCTCTTTGGAGTTGCACGTAAAATGATCGCTTGTACCTTTCCCCGCATAATTCAGTCTAATGCTTGTATTTCCCGTCATTGTTTTTCACTTGTATAGTCTGCAACTGTTTCACCTTAATCTCCTTCTTCAACAGACAATCAATCTCAATGTCCTACGTCGCCGTCTATTCATGGACCTTTGTTTTCGCTCTCTTTTCTGTGTAACCCGATTCCTGTCTAATAATTTTCTAGACAATCTCGTCGTCTAAGTACTGCTTTCTGCCATCAATGGTACCTGTACCTTGTAGCGGTGTGGCAGCTTGTGTACCCTGACAATCCCCAGAGCTATGCCAGTGGGAGTTTTACTCCTGGTAGGTTCAACCAAGCTGGACTGGTCTGCGTGGGTAGGGGTCAGACAAAAGCTGGTACCCTGGTTCCAGGTTGGGGGTTTTAGCACAGGGCCGACACCCCTGTCTATGTAAAAAATCGTACATGCTACGGAAACGGCAACAAATGGAAAATTGTTGATGCGGGACGGACATCCGGAGTCTCAGGCTCGTATGACTGACAGTGGTGAAAGCCGAAAGGAAGCCATTGGCATGAAAACGGATGCCCTGACCGCAAAACACGAAACCAGAATTAATTTTTTTTGGAACGTCAGAACTATGAATGAGGCAGGAAAGCTGAGACAAATCACAGCAGAGATGAGGAACTACAAATTACATATCATGAGAATACGCGAGAGCAGATGGACAGGGACGGGGAGAATAAAAACAGCTACAGGGGAAACAGTGCTTTATTCTTGTAGATAGGATGGTCAGTACAATGAAGGTGTAGCCATTATCCTGAAGAAAGAAATGGAAAGGTCTTTACTGGAATGGAAACCCATCAACAACAGATGATAAGAACAAGACTGAGAGGGAGATTCACCAACACTACAATAATACAATGCTACGCACCAACAAATGACAGCGACGAATAGGCCAAATATGAATTCTATCAACAACTGCAAAGAGAAATGGAAGACACACATAGATACGATCTTATCATAGTAATGCGAAAGTTGGAACACACAATACGTATAATGAAAGAGTAATGGGGAAATGCGTCAGCGGAACAGCAAACGAAAATGGGGATAAATTAGTAAGTTTCTGTAGCATTAACAACCTGGTCATTGGACGAACACCTTTCCCACACAAAGAAATTTACAAATTAACATGGGGATCACCAAATGGCCGGGACAGAAACCAGATAGACCACATCATGATTAACGGTAGATGGAGACATGCATTATAAGATTTGAAGGTAAGAAGAGGTGCAAATGTGGGAAGTGACCACCATTTAGTCGTAGCAAAACTGAAGGTGCAAATCAGAACTGCTGGACCAACTGTAACTACACAGAAAAGGTTTGACATCAGCAAATTGAAGGACCCCCTTACCAGAAAAGCTTCTGCGGCTGAAATAAAGAAACGATATCAAATTGCCAAAAGTCAGGACAGACATCGACTGATGATATAGACCAGAAATCCAACACCATTTCAACAATATATAAGGAAAGCAGCAAATCATGCTTGGGATTCCAGGAAAGGAAGAAGCAAGACTGGATAACACCAGAAACATTAAACACCATAGCGATGAGAAAGGAAATTAAAAGAAAGAAAACAAGAGCGAAGTCCCCCAGGTTAAAGCAACTATATAGCGAACAGTACAGTCAGCTGGACAAGGAAGTTAAACGCCAAACCCGAGCCAACAAAAGGAATTTCCTAGACGATCTTGAAAGACAGGCAGAAGAGGCAGCACTGAGAAATGAACAAAGCACAGTATACACAATCACTAAAACCATCAGCGGAAAACGAGGTGCAAACAATATTACATTAGTAAGAGATAAGCAAGGAAATCTCATCACGACAGCAGAGGGACAGGAAACAAGATGGGCAGAGCATTTCAGAGAAACTCTGAACAAGGAACCACCAGAGAAACAATTGAGTGTTCCTGAGGCTGAAAACGATCTGAATGTTAATACATACATTCCACGGAAGGAAGAAATCATCACTACAATCAAAGGGTTAAAGAATGGAAAAGCTCCTGGCCACGATAACTTAAATGCAGAGCTATTTAATACAGGCCCTGAGCAGCAGCAGAACTACTAGAACCACTATTTGCACAAGTCTGGAAAACAGGGACAACACCAACGGAGTAGAACAAAGGAATAATTGTCAAATTGCCCAAGAAGGAAGACCTTGCAGACTGCAATAATTGGAGAGGAATCACTTTTCTCTCAGTTCCCAGCAAAATACTAGGCAGGATAATTATACAGAGAATTTAAAAGGCAGTAGACCACAAACTGAGGAAAGAACAAGCAGGATTTAGAAAGTACAGAAGATGTGTAGATCATTACCTCGTATTTACCCTGTGGTGAAGTGAGATGTTATAAATATTTATAGGGGACTTAGTGTACTGACTGAGATCAGCTGTGAAGGTATATATATCTAATAAGAGTAGTGTATTATATATAACCTTACTTGCTGCCACATATGTATATTTTGTTCAAGCTCTGTTGGCATTTGTCATCATGACTTCAATAGTTTGTCTTTATTGGAACTAGTATTGGAGATGTTCTCAGTTCCTGATATTAAAACAATTTAATTCCCCTCTTAATGTTATTTTTACAATGTCATTTTAAGATGGGGTACATAATGTTGAGCCCAGCTGGCCACATCAGCTTATCTTGCGTGATGGCGGCAGGAAAAGACTCCTCTGCTCGATTTCTCCCCTGTGCTCTGGAGACACCTCACTGATAGCTAAATGGACCAAGGAGTATGCTGTCCGACTCTGGATTCAGCAAAGCTCTGACCAGGTGCTGCTCAATACCATAAGACCACGGTCCCTGAAAACAAGAAGGATGTACCTTCTACTTCATAACTAATTGATACTCTAGTTCTACACTGAGCACAATACATCACAAACATTGAGTTCAGAGCGTTAGGCCAACTGTCAGCTTCATCTGAAATACTTTATAATAATAATAATAGCCCCTTCAGTCATAACTGACTATGGGAATGCGCCCCTGAGGTGACAGCCCTCAGCTGCTTATTTTCCTGGTGCTCCTTTCGACGTTTTCTCCTCACCTCTGCTTCTTGTGTGAGCCTTTCTTCGCCCAATCTGAGGTGGCGCCGTAAATAGCATCGCCACTTAGTGCGATCGGCAGCTTCATCCTCCCATGTTGCTGGATCCATGTCCAGTGCCCTCATATCTCTCTTGCACACATCTTTGAACCTCAGCTGTGGTCGCCCAACTGTTCTCTTGCCATCTGCTAATTGTCCGTAGAAGATATCTTTTGGGATGCGACCATCTTCCATGCGGCGAACATGGCCAAGCCAGCGAAGTCTGCGTTGTCTAAGAAGCGTATACATACTTTGAAGGCCAGCACGTGACAACACCTCGACATTTGTCACTTTATCTTTCCACGAGATGCCGAGGATGCGGCGTAGACACCGCAAATGGAAGGTATTGAGCCTTCTTTCTTGCATAGCATAGGTCGTCCAGGTCTCGCTGCCATATAGGAGTGTGCTGGTGACGCAGGCATTATATACCGCAGCTTTGGTCTTCATTGTGAGTTTAGAGTTTCCCCAAACACGCGATGTGAGGCGGGCAAAGGTAGCTGCAGCTTTGCCAATGCGGCTGTCGATTTCTGTATCCAGTGAGAGTTTGTCATTGATGGTAGACCCTAGGTATGTGAAGTGGTGCACCACTGCCAATTCATAGTTACTGAAATACTTTATACCAGTATTAACCTCCTTAATGGTTACTACGCCTCTGCAATTCCAGCATTATTTCTGTCTAATCAATAATCTAGGTGTCAGTGTACTGTTTGGCCATTCCATGCAGGTTTACTTTCCTCCGACACCTTCTGTTCAGGCTGGAGCATTATAGGCTTTACATCATGTTTGCTACTGAACTACACATATATACAGGCATAAATTAACAATTCACATTCAATTTTCATTAAAGGATACTGAATGTTTCAAACCTACCACAATTCATGGAAATACACAGATACGTTGACTAGCAATGAATTCTGGCACAAATACTGGCACAAATTCCCATCTGCTTATGTTCCAGGCTTTTATTTAGCAAAATTATGAGCTGGCTTCAACGCACTGTTGCTTTATCAAGCTTATTTGAACTAGTGGTCTCGAACTAACGCTCCTAAGTGATTATATCAGCGAGTCTGGCCAATGGAGCCACGTTTCGACAAGTGTTTGAAAAAATTTTACCTTCCTACGTCTCCCCTAACAACCAAGGATAGCATTTATAGTCCGACTAATCGTGTTTAGCCTTACATATCATTGCAGCCAATCAGTTCAAATGTAACTTGTGGCCCATTTCCCGTACAATGGCGGTTTAAAAAATCTACCACTGAGCGATTCTGATTTTGGGTGTTGTCTGACAGCACCATCATTTTATTTTGGCTATAACTTGTTAATTCCTAGACTATTTGCGTAACGTTTTACATATTCTTTGTCAGCAAGCCCTAAGGAACCCAAATATACAAATTTAAAAGAGCTAAGTGGCTGCGTTCAAAATATGCAATTTCTTCTACCTCCTGTTTCGAAGATGTGCTGTCTGGGTACTGTAATGTTTTCAAACGTAAACCCATCTATTGTCATCTTTCCTAATAAGAGTTTTTCAGGATTTAAAAACCTAACTCTGGGAAGGGTAGTGAATTTATCACTGTCCGTCTGAAAAAAAAAATTAGTGCATGTGGCCTTACACGCGTGATAGTAGTAATTGTGTATCGCGCGACGCGTGTTGCATGCGTTCCTGATTTTCAGCCCTCCCTCTCTCTTTCTATTTGAGTCCATCTGTTCGTTCGTTTTGGTAACGTAGTATAATTAATGTTAGGATTAATTTAGGTCATTACGCAGTGCCTCTCAATGTTTTTCTTAGAAATGCAATACCCGTTTTAATGTGTTGTGGAAACGCTTGTATTTATGCAGTGGCTTATCTTTAACGTGGAAACGTTACAATTTGCAGACGAAGCGTAAAACAAAGGGGATTTCGAGTACTGTCATTGTGACAGCACTGTTCTTTACCATTCTTCTTCCTTTCTTTATTAAATTTATTTGTTAGGCTTTGCATTTACCTTTTAATTTATATATGTGGATTAGAATATTTCACGACACCTCCCCTCTTAAAACAGACATCCCATGTCAGTCCTTTATTCTATATACACATAGATAAATGTAAGTCAACTTGACTTTACTCTGCTGTGGTGCTATCATGGTTTTATGTAGTTGGGTCCATTCAGAGTAGGCACTACTCATGAAATCTGCCTCAGACTTCTACAACCAATAATATATTTCGGTTATGTTACTGAACAGCCGCAAGTGTGAGTGCTTGTCTTAATGCTGCTTCGCAACCCGTATTCACCATTTCTCTTCTCTGAGTCTGCGCAATGACATGTCCAGAGAACATTATATTTCCCTCAAAATGTACGTTATGAGGAGATAACATATACCTGGTGATAGCAGAGTTTTCGTAGTGGATCCCATAATCTTCTTATTATCCTGTATGAAACATTCGGAATATCCTCAATCAAAGAGGCAACTCAGGGATTCATTACGTTCCTCCGAAATGTTTACATCCAACAATTTTCTCATCATTCTAGAGAAGACACTAGGCGCATTCTTCAATCCAAATGGCAATCTATTAAACTCATAGTGTCCTTCTGAGGTACTAAAAGCTAGGTATGGTCTAACCTCAGGCTTTACTGGAATCTGATAGTATCCTTTACTCAAATCCACTTTTGAGAAATATTTAGCTTTATTTAGTCTGGCAAACAGCTGATTTGTATCCGGCAATGGATCCACCTGTCCTTCTGTAATAGCATTCAGTCTCCTGTAATCTATACAGAGTCTATGTTCTCCAGAGGGCTTCCTTAAGAGTACAACACCGGAACTATACGAAGATTCACTGTGCGAAATAATTCCTTCCTTCAACAGATAGTCTATCTCTTCCTTCAAAGCTTTCTCCTTAGCAAACGGAATCGAATATGGTTTCATACATACAGGTGTGGGGTCTATCAGTTTCATATCATATTCCAATAGGTTTGTATGCCCTGGTCGGTCTGTTAACACCTCTGCATGATTATTTAGAACCTGTTGCACTCTCTCTTTCTGAGTTTTCGTTAAATGTGTACTGATTTTCACCTGGGCTGCTGTCTCACAGGGGTGTAATGGATACTCAAATGATGAAAGTGGTTCCTTTTTCATCTCCATGGCGATGGACAAGGTCAACAAGTGTGTCTCCTCCTGATGTTCTCTTTCCAAATATTTCTTCAGGAGATTCACATGATAGATTTTTTCTTTCCCCTTCTTATCTATCTTATAATTTGTTCTAGACACCTTCTCTAGAACTGTATATGGACCCTGCCATCCAATTTGTAATTTATTCTGACTCCCGGGCAAAAGAAGCAGTACTTTCTCTCCCACAGCCAAATTTCTGTCTTTCGCCTTCCTGTTATAATAGGCAGCATGTTTCTTCCTGGCTTGTTTCAAATTTTCATTGGCAAGTTTCCAGCCAGTTTTTAAACGAGTGGTCAGCTCATTCACATATTGGTATGAAGATGTAATGTTTTCCTCTGCCTTTTCATCAGTCCACGTTCTTAACAAAGCTACATATGGACCTTTAATTTTGTGGACCTATTTGTCCATGCACCGGTATGGTCTCTTCCACTCGAAGCTCTATAGTGATGATTTTTCCTCCCAGAATTATCATGCACAAAACGACCGCTACCAATTCTTTTCCTGGGGCTTTCTCCCCACTTAAAATTCTTGATGAGAGATTTCCTCTCTACATCCTCTTCCTCCAGTTTGTTTAAGTCCGATTGAGGGATTGTCGGCTTATCCTGGGGTAAGACATCTTTTTGCACTCTCCGCATAGTGGCCATTGTAAAACAGTTAAGTGAAGCTTGTCCGTGAAAAGGGGCTTCCCATTCTATTTGGTCCACTTTATCAAATCTATTTTTCTTTTTATTATCAGGCCTAATTTTGCCCCGTGGCGTGTCCAGGTCCTGATCCATGTTCCCACTTGTGGGTGTTCCCTCATGTGCTATGCTACACCTTTCTACAAAATTCTCAATGTCCCATCTTGCTTTGGGCCAATAATAATTGTGAGCCACCTTTTGAATGATGGTACCTATCTTCTCATGGTCCCCATCTGGTTTCACATGTAGGCTCCTTATTAAGTCTGCCCTATATCTTTTAGGAAGTACCAGCTGTCCCTGACCTTTGGATCTAGCTCCAGTCTTCCTATACATCAACTTGTTTTTCATGTAAAAATCTCCCTTGCCTGGAGTTGTATGACAAGTTGACAATTTTCTGAAACAAGGCTTGAGTGTTTTATCCCCAGCCTGTGCCTTCCTCATCTCTTCTGGAGTGGTATCCAACATAATATCCTCCTCCTGTCTTGAGGTCGACCTGACCTGAAGGGTGGCCATATACACAGGTTTCCTTCTGCAACGGTCAGTGTCATGATTGTCCATCTGACAATTTTTACACCACCTTTTTCCTTGGTTGAAAGATTTTCTTTCATCATATTTCCTTTCATCGAATTGTGGGAATTTATTTTTTTATTTTCATACCGTGGCCTATCAAACTGGTGCTTACCTTTGTTTTGATCCCTAGGATCAAATTGATTAAAGTTCTGTGGTGCCCTAAAGTTATCCACTTGTTTCTTTTTATTACCTGTTACCTCTGCTTGAGCTGCTTGATACCTTTCAGCAACATTTAGCAACTCACCCAGCCTCTCTGCACCTTGTTCCATGAGAAACTTTCTCAGGTCTGGAGCCATGGACTCTCTTAGCTGCTCTATAAGGACCATTTCCTTAAGATCTTGGGTTTTCCCCAGAGAAGACCATTTCTCCAAGTATGTCTCTATTCGTGCAGAGAACTGGTGATAGGTTTCACCTGACAGTAGTTTAGCATTCCTAAATTTTTTCCTATAAAATTCTGCATTCTTTTCATACCTTAACAAAAGAGCCTACTTTAGCATGTCATAATTTTCCTGATCACCTCTGCTCATTTTTGCAAAAACTTCATAAGCTGCCCCACGAAGTCCCTGAGATAACTTTAAGCTCCACCTTTCTCTCTCTAACCCATACGTGGTAGCTAATAGTTCATACCTATTTAGATAGCTCTATATCATCGTCTTTCTCAACAAAATGATCTAAATGAAAATTCATAGCTGAGGTTGAGGCTCCTTGGCTAGCAGTGGCATCAGAGGCAAAGGGACTGGCACCATTTTCAGGAGCATTGCCTTGAAACTCAAACTCCCTTAGTCGTAACTCATGTTCCCTTTGTAATCTTTTATCTTCTGCTTCCCTTTCTGCAGCTAATTTCTTGTCTTCCCTTTCTGCAGCCTGTCTTCTTTCCTCGGCTTCCCTTTCTGCAGCTAATCTTTTGTCTTCTCTTTCTGCTTCCAATTTCTTAGCCTCAGCCTCAATCTGCAACCTCTTAGTCTCAGCCTCAGCCTCAAATTGTAACTTCTTAATTTCCCTTTCAGCCTCTAACTTTCTTTCGGCTTCAAACCTTCTTTCTTCGCGTTCAATAAATTTGTCACATTCCGTAGTGACATAGGCAACCATAACTTGCCCATCTAATCCTAACTCTTTTGCAGTCTGAACAGCAGCAGATCGAAACTTGGCCAGGTCCGCCATTGTCTATCAGGTAAGTTTATACAATGTCTAACCAACAATTCAATCTCTAAATATATATCTAATGGACAACACAGGCACCGTGAGCTCAACCTTATTTAATTCCACCCAAGGATACCTTTTAATTCTTATATTCCCTGAAGTGAATTACCCCCAATATTTGTAATAGGGAAAGATTCAAAATCCCAAGAGCGAGACCCCAATATATGTGGTGAAGTGAGATGTTATAAATATTTATAGGGGACTTAGTGTACTGACTGAGATCAGCTGTGAAGGTATATATATATCTAATAAGAGTAGTGTATTATATATAACCTTACTTGCTGCCACATATGTATACCTCAGTCAGAATTATTCTGGAATAGTGTGATGACTACGTTATATGTCTAGGGTATGTGTATGATGAAGTGTAAGTCAAAACAACAACAGACAGATAAACAATTTAATTTATTCCACTACACTTGACAACACTGTGACACTCACATACATAAAACACTCTACAAGGATATCTTAAAGGAGTCACTGATAACTTTTCAAATAACAATATGTATTTATTGCTGTCATGAATGAATATGTGTCCTGATTCAAATACAAAGGAACCAGGAATCACAATCAATTTTAATTACAAGTTATATGTACAGAATTTATTAATATGAATATTGTAATGACATATATTATTAAAAGTATCCTATGTGTGTCAGTTGTGTAGTAGTAATATGAGGTAATACTGGTTTGGTTTTGTTCAAGCTCTGTTGGCATTTGTCATCATGACTTCAATAGTTTGTCTTTATTGGAACTAGTATTGGAGATGTTCTCAGTTCCTGATATTAAAACAATTTAATTCCCCTCTTAATGTTATTTTTACAATGTCATTTTAAGATGGGGGTACATAATGTTGAGCCCAGCTGGCCACATCAGCTTATCTTGCGTGATGGCGGCAGGAAAAGACTCCTCTGCTCGATTTCTCCCCTGTGCTCTGGAGACACCTCACTGATAGCTAAATGGACCAAGGAGTATGCTGTCCGACTCTGGATTCAGCAAAGCTCTGACCAGGTGCTGCTCAATACCATAAGACCACGGTCCCTGAAAACAAGAAGGATGTACCTTCTACTTCATAACTAATTGATACTCTAGTTCTACACTGAGCACAATACATCACAAACATTGAGTTCAGAGCGTTAGGCCAACTGTCAGCTTCATCTGAAATACTTTATACCAGTATTAACCTCCTTAATGGTTACTACGCCTCTGCAATTCCAGCATTATTTCTGTCTAATCAATAATCTAGGTGTCAGTGTACTGTTTGGCCATTCCATGCAGGTTTACTTTCCTCCGACACCTTCTGTTCAGGCTGGAGCATTATAGGCTTTACATCATGTTTGCTACTGAACTACACATATATACAGGCATAAATTAACAATTCACATTCAATTTTCATTAAAAGATACTGAATGTTTCAAACCTACCACAATTCATGGAAATACACAGATACGTTGACTAGCAATGAATTCTGGCACAAATACTGGCACAAATTCCCATCTGCTTATGTTCCAGGCTTTTATTTAGCAAAAATATGAGCTGGCTTCAACGCACTGTTGCTTTATCAAGCTTATTTGAACTAGTGGTCTCGAACTAACGCTCCTAAGTGATTATATCAGCGAGTCTGGCCAATGGAGCCACGTTTCGACAAGTGTTTGAAAAAATTTTACCTTCCTACGTCTCCCCTAACAACCAAGGATAGCATTTATAGTCCGACTAATCGTGTTTAGCCTTACATATCATTCCAGCCAATCAGTTCAAATGTAACTTGTGGCCCATTTCCCGTACAATGGCGGTTTAAAAAAATCTACCACTGAGCGATTCTGATTTTGGGTGTTGTCTGACAGCACCATCATTTTATTTTGGCTATAACTTGTTAATTCCTAGACTATTTGCGTAACGTTTTACATATTCTTTGTCAGCAAGCCCTAAGGAACCCAAATATACAAATTTAAAAGAGCTAAGTGGCTGCGTTCAAAATATGCAATTTCTTCTACCTCCTGTTTCGAAGATGTGCTGTCTGGGTACTGTAATGTTTTCAAACGTAAACCCATCTATTGTCATCTTTCCTAATAAGAGTTTTTCAGGATTTAAAAACCTAACTCTGGGAAGGGTAGTGAATTTATCACTGTCCGTCTGAAAAAAAAAAATTAGTGCATGTGGCCTTACACGCGTGATAGTAGTAATTGTGTATCGCGCGACGCGTGTTGCATGCGTTCCTGATTTTCAGCCCTCCCTCTCTCTTTCTATTTGAGTCCATCTGTTCGTTCGTTTTGGTAACGTAGTATAATTAATGTTAGGATTAATTTAGGTCATTACGCAGTGCCTCTCAATGTTTTTCTTAGAAATGCAATACCCGTTTTAATGTGTTGTGGAAACGCTTGTATTTATGCAGTGGCTTATCTTTAACGTGGAAACGTTACAATTTGCAGACGAAGCGTAAAACAAAGGGGATTTCGAGTACTGTCATTGTGACAGCACTGTTCTTTACCATTCTTCTTCCTTTCTTTATTAAATTTATTTGTTAGGCTTTGCATTTACCTTTTAATTTATATATGTGGATTAGAATATTTCACGACATACCCTCAGGAACATTATAGAGCAGTGCTCAGAATGGCAGAGATGGCTGTACATTAATTTCGTTGATTTTGAAAAGGCTTTTGACAGTATACATAGGGACAGTTTATTGAAAATACTGAGGGCTTATGGAATTCCAAGCTGCATTGTGTCAATCATAAAAAGCCTCTATGGCAACTTTACGTGTAGCGTAGGGCAGAGCAACCTAATCTTTGAAGTGAAGACAGGAGTACGACAGGGATGCCCCTTATCAACCACTCTATTTTTAACAGTCCTAGACTGGGTGATGCGATAGACAACAGAGGGCAGTCCAAGAGGAATAAGATGGACTACGTTTTCTACATTGGAACATCTGGAACATGTAGATGACATTGCACTACTAGCACATTCACATCAACACATCCAGGAAAACAGGGATAGACTTAATAAGTATAGTCAGCAGGTGGGCCTGAACATAAATCTAAAGAAGACAGAGGTCATGACACTTAATGTGAGCAGCCCCGAGCCCATAACAGCTCGATTATTCTATTCATACAATACGTTATATATAATATATAATAACAATTTGGCGGAGGACTGTGGAGGCTGAGATGCAAAAAATGAACCAGAGTTGGGGCACTGTACGAAGGATGGCCACCGACCGAGCAAGGTGGAATCAGTTTTGTTCCCTACAAGACACCACCAGGCGTGATGGCCACTGACTGCGTAGACGGTCGGTGGCTAAGGATCAAAGAAGAAGTAGAAGTACTGCTTTATTCCACCTCCACTTTTGACCAAAATTGACATGAGGTCATAAATCGACAAGTATAGTTTAATCTATATTCCTACATAATCTTCAATTTATGTCTCAGACCTAAGAGGCTTTTATATTTGGACATGCGTCCTAATATAACCGGCTAGGTTGAACGGGATGCGCCTCGCCAAAATGAGGCAAATTAAAAAAAAAAAAATCTTCCTACATAATATGTTTCAGTTCACAGTTTGTATCATCATGTACAATTTTATTTAAATGTGATACATCCGTCTTTTGAACTAGTAATCCAAACACTTTGAACGCATTATGTCTGCAACTCTCACTGAGGAAGCCAATGATTAAAATCAACATCATCATTAGTTTTCCTTGAGCTTCTTTCTTCATCGTTTGTCCTGAAAAAGACGTTGGTTGCGTTGTGTTGCCGTTTACAGCGAAGCTGCGATATTTGAGCCTTTCGGCCCGACACATTCGACTTCCGCACGGCATTTTTTGGGACCGGGTTTTCCTTCTCTCTTCGATCCCTACTTTCTCTGCCAGACTGCAGTGATGCCGCCTGTTTCCAGGACCACCACGTGGAGGTGGAGTATGGTCTTGGTCAGCTCTGGTTTGCTGACCCTGACGCAAACAGTCAAGCTATGGGTCGCTGACCCTGACGCAAACAGTCTAGCTGTGGGTCGCTGACCCTGTCGCAAACATTCAAGCTATGGGTCGTTAACTACATTCATCTCTATTGCTGCGTCTTCCGAAACATGGAGCTACCACTCAGCTGGTTTCCTTGCAGGAAGTTTGCCTCAAGCTTTTACGTGCTCGTGCAGCCGTGGTTTCTGTGGCAATTTGTTTGACATAATGACGTTGCCAGCCTCATGTACACCCTCACAATAGTCGCCTTTTACGACATGCTTGAGGGAGCAGAACTCTTATTCTGTATGTGTCTCTACAGAGACCCCCTGAGACTCCCAGAGATCCCCTGACAACTAACTATACGGAGAAATGATTTTTAAAAGCTACGGTTAAAAATAGAAAACATATGCGCCAAAATGTGCTTGGGCGGTATTGTAGTTAGAACATTTGTCCTCCATGCAAACGTTCTGTGTTTGATTCTCAGCAGAGGTTCAGTTATCTATCTTCAGTTTGTTTTTTTTTTTGTTTTTTAAAATTATAGTTTCAAAGAGTCTGTATTGACGGGTTTACGTGCTCAGTGATAGAAGAAATGAAATGAAACGGAAGAAAGAAAATGACAACAGGAGAAATGGTGCTATTCTCAGGACATAAGACAGAAATGGTACACCATAATTCTTTCCTGATATTAGTTGCCGATTTACAGCCTTACGTTCTGCATGAAGTTGTATATTTTCTCCAGAGTGTCTTAATTTTCTTCTGTTTTTTTTTTTTTTTTTTTTTTTCTGGTCAATACAACAGGACAACTCTGTATGTGGTCTGCACAGTTTATTTTTTCCACCACTTGATATATATTTTTAAAAATTTCGATTTGATTTTACAACGCTTTATTACTTCCAACCGTTCTGTTTCCTGTAGATTTTTTATTATTTAAGAATACCTAGATTGACTGATTTGTCTTGGCAAGCTGTTAACGCCGCCCTAAGAACCACTCCAGACAGGCCAAAACACAGGGAACCAATTACAGCGTTCATATCCACACGTTTAGTTTAATTGCCGCTAATTACGCTTCCATGTTGGCATATTTTAATTGAAGTCGAGTAGTCCACAGAGCGTGTCTGAAATGTGTGTCACACTACAATTTCTGCACATGCGCAAGACGTGTGAAAGAACGCTTTAACTTTATACTCAATGAACCGTTCTAGTTTAAACAAATGAATGCGTAATCAACCTGTGCTTCTATTCGTGTAAAATGCTCAAATAGGTTTCAATAAGTTTAAACATATAATGTAAAGCTTACAGAAAAGTTTATTATTACTAAAGTAACATGTAAGACAACAAGTTATTGGTTAATTTTCTTTTGTAGAAATATGTTTTTAAATAACTTATTACCCCAAGCTTATCATTTAGAGCAGAACACACAATTTGTTTTCGAAATTTTTACTTCCCTTTTAGGAAAAACTTGCGCCAATATTGTTACTTCCACTATATTTTACATTCATTTTATTATTATTTCAAATCAGCTGGGTTAATGACGCTCAAATCTTGATAAATTAAAATGTAACAAGAAAGGGGTTTCAGCTGTTTACGATGGGTAGAATGTAGCGATTTTGACAAAGATTTCAAATATCCAAACAACAGGCATGCACAGTTAATACTTAAAAGAAGTGTTAATAAAGGTAGCGGTAGTTCCATTTCAGACTTTGCCGTAGAAGAGTCAAGTCGGAGCCAGACTTCAGGCAGGGCCACCAGGGCGATCGTTCTGGACGCTAAAGGCAAGGGGCATTGGGGCGGGAGAGGGGAAAAAATGATTTTTTGGTCAAGAAAGTCGACTTTTCTCCGGTTCTTACGTCATTTACCCAATCCAGCGCACGCAGTGCCACTGCAACACGAAATGAGAGGAAGATGCTGGCGATAGATAGGACACCCATTGACGAAATTTGCTGATAGCTTTACAAGGCAGTCCTTGTTCTGGAATCCCAGCGAAAGAGAGGCAGAAGCACAAGAAAAAACACATAAAAAGGAGAACTGAAAGACCGAAGGGAAAATGATGAGGATGACATGGAAAGAACTTGAGCTGATGGCACGTGGCAAGAGGACTTGGCAAGTGTTTGTTGAAGGCCTATGCTCCTTGGGGAGCTAAAGTGTACTGACAGCACGCAATGTTTCTACGAGTATATGAAAATACTAAAACCACAGTGTGCTATATATTCTGGGGTTTTTTTAGTTGCTATCGTGTTTTTTTTTAAATTTCATGTCAGTAATAACGGTCTAAAACTGTTCTGTAATTTTATTCACGAATCTTACTGAATTTTCCAGTAGAGTGTAACTTTACCTTTGCAGCTAGGAAAGTTGGGGACGGGACGCATATCAAACCACTTGCCATGGGCGCTGTAAGCTCTAACACACACCGGATCTGAGTGAAGAGTTAGAGAATTCACTATACTAAATCTCAGCTTAATGAGGTGGAGTGGCTGTTTCCCTTCCTCACTGCTTTTGCCTTCCCTAAACTCAAGAGCAGTCAAGTAGCCAGTGACGAAATCAGTCGTGCAATTTTTATAACTCTCATTCACTCCGGCAGTATCTCTAAATTTCTTTAATTTTCTCACTCATCGTCCTATTATTTGGCATATTTATTGCCTTACATTCATCTTTTCTGTGACCACTCCCAGACGTATTTACGTTCCGCCAGGTGAACTGTGGTATTATCGTAACAATACCCGGTCATTTTCACCGGTCAGTGGTAATATCTTTTTCTCTTTGAGTCACCGGCCACCTTTGATAGGAGACGATCCTCCTTTGACAATATCGTCTCGTACGAAGATGAATAGAATACCGTATTGTCCGGCTGAGACAATATTTGAAGGTAGCATCTAGACATAAAATAATTTCCCAGTTTGTGAGTTGGCGGAAATATTACCGCATTATTTGAAAGAGGTCACGGTATGGAATTTTAAAATGTAATATTTTAAAACACGCGGGGGAGATTATGAATTTAAACACCCAAACCCAGATAGTGCTAAAGAGCTTACCATTGGTGTGATTTGAGAGCCGGAATATACTTTGATTCTCATTGGCAAGTTTGCCGGGAAGTACAATCTGAGATTTGAACTGGAAACTGAGAATATAATATAGCGAAAATGGAGTCACAGATCAGACAGCTACGCAACTTCAAGCTAGCAACTCCCAAAAGCCAGGAAGACAAGGATTGGACAAAGGACTAAAAACTTAAAAGAGACAGATAGACAGTATTTGGGCAACTTAAAACTTAAAAAAACTAAAGCCGCATTTTAAATATGAAGTCTGGATACCTAAGGAATCAGATCACCTGTAATAAGAGGAATTAGAACGTTTCCCAGACCAAGTGATTCACAGAACACCCGTCATAAGAGGAATTACTATAATTTCCAAGACCAAGTGATTCGCAGAACACCCGTCATAAGAGGAATTACTAAAATTTCCAGGCCAAGTGATTCGAGAGCATATAATCTAAATTGCTTGTGTCCATTCTAACCTGTGCGAGGAGATTGTAGATTCCCAAATTTTTGGGGTACGTAGTGAACATTCATTTTACAAATCTGAATTTGACATGTTTTTCTTGCTTATTGGTTATATATGAGGCTGGCAACCTCAACATATGAAAATAGTATATTCATGAACCACTACAGCAAGCGCTGGTGATTGTTTCTTGCTAGTCGCGCGGAAAACCGCCAGCAGAGGTGACCCCAGACTCCGACTGGAGCAGTGATGAGTGATGATTACATCACATGTGCCTCACGTTTATCATATCATTTTGTGAGATATACTACTGGACAAAAGTTAAGGGCCGCCATTCAGTTTAGACAAGGTTTATATAATTCTTCGTGAGCAGGGTCGATTTTCCAAATGTCCGGTAGCTTGAAATCTCTCAAGAAGTCTCTGAATGGTAGAGTGGGACACTGCTAAACGTCTTGCAACATGACGAACAGATTGACCATCCTGAATCCATGCCATGGCTCGACCACGGTCTACAGTGCTGAGATTTCTCCTTGGTGGCATTGCTAATGCAGTGATCATTTCGACCACTTGTCATACTGATTTATTGCATACCAACGGTGAACACTCTTTACCGATGATCATTTTCCACGTGCATTCAAATTCAACTCAGTTTTTCACCTTTTGAACTAGTGGGGCGTGTTGCAAAAACCACGAGTTTTTGCAGCAACAATGGCAATTATCACGTGCGGGTTAAAGTGACCCAGTTTTTGGACATTTTAACAAAATTAACCTAGTGCACACAGAAATGTATACACATTTCTCTGAGCTCAGTTTTAATGACATTTTCACTTGTCTTTACAGTTTTCCAATCAATTATATAAACCTTGTATAAACTGAATGGTGGCCCTTAACTTTTGTCCAGTAGTATACTGTGTTTCCAACTCAGGTGTATTTGCAGTAACGGCGACAAAACTCACATAGATTTAAGTTCTTGATTAAAAGGCTTCAGCAAAACAGACTTTTATCACTCCCCTATTAAGTCTCTATTAAGACGCTTTCATCTACAATTTCACCAATCTTTCCATATATATTTTAACCTGTCAAAGACTAATTCACTATTAAATTTGTTACATGTTATTTTAAAACTAAACAAACATAGTTGATTCAGTAATTACATGTATTACCTTTGCAGCTAGGAGTGTTGGGGACGGGACGCGTATCAAACCACTTGCCATGGGCGCTGCAAGCTCTAAACAGAGCTATACCATTATAAGAGGAAATTCGCTGAATTAACTCAGCTGGGGGTTTGAACGGATAAAAACTATTGTTTAAATGCTTCACAAAAGGCGACGGATCAGATATGAGTTAACAATTGTTCAGCCCAATGCAACATTGTTCTTGACTTCTGAAAATGTCTTGTGATGTTCCCGTAAGGTAGAAGCATAATTACCCTTCTATCCACATCTCTGCCAAGAGTAATCTTGTGCGAAGGTAGACACCTTTGACGACCCATTTAGATACTCTTGAGTTTTGGCCACTGTTGGACCACTACTGCAAAGCAGGGGAGGCAATCCGTGACATAGCCACACACAGCTGGGTAGACTTTGGCGGTTTGGGTTTTAAGCTATCTAGTTTTAAACCCTGTAACTATGCCTCAAGAAACATACTCTTGTGTAATACAAGAAAGAACAGGCTACGTGTCTGTTATGCGATATAGTAACACAGTGAGTAACACCGAGCGTTTCTGGGAACAAACCTTCATTAGATACAAAAAATAATTATTGCTCATAGAAAATATACTTAACTTTGCTTACTTTTTTTAAAAGCGGTTTTTTTTTAATCACTTGTGCCTTTAGGCGGAATATGGAGAAGCAGTTTTTGATCTCGTGCGCGAGATCTGTTGTTTTGAAGAGCGTCATGCCATGTAATGTGCCATGATGCTCTTTTGGGTATATAAAGAGTTAATGAAAGAATAGGTTTATTGATTCATCAGGCAGTTGGCAAGAAGCGACTTAACGTGAGGTTGTGTACGGGGGTCTGGCAACGTCATCATGTAAAAAAAAATTGTTACAGAAATCCCAGCTGCAAGAGTTTGTATGTTTTCGTAACCTTTCTCAAGGGGAATATCTACAATGGTGGTTCTATGATCCATGTGGAGCATAAAAGGAAATAACGATGATGGTTAAAGACATCTTTCTACTGGATGTCTTCTTTATGGTGTTTGAGTTATCATCTACGTTCTTATTTTAAATAGATCTTTGATCCATTTTTTCATCTCTTCCAGCTCTCCTTGTGGAGTTTGATACCAATTATGCTGCTGAAGAACGAACGAACGAACGAACAAACTTTATTTTCGAAGGGTTAAGAATTGGGCGCGCAGGCCCGTCTAACATTCTGCCCTTCCACTCTCATTTATCTTGCATATTATATCCTTTCATTCCCACATGTTACTTAAAGCATTAATATGAAAGCATGCAACATTATAAAGCATGAATTAAAAAAATAAAAAATAAAAATAAAAAAATAATTAAATTTAAAAAAAAAAAAATTAATTTAAAATTTTTTTTTTTTTTTTAAATTATGATTTCGAACATAATCAAATTAGGTGGCATGGTATCAGAACTCATGAAGTATTTGACAGTCTGCTATTGAAGAAGGTGAGACATTAAACATCAATACACAAATTACATAAACACATTCTCCCTTATATCTGTACATTCTTGAGGGCAAATGAAATAATAATAATAATTTCTTACGCACATCTGTAGCAGGAGACATCTTCGAAAGGAAGGACTTTATTTAGACAACAAGAAAGTTCGAAGGAAGAAGACACGGATGACGAGCGAACGAACGAACTTTATTTTTACAAGGTTAAGATTTGGGCGTTCATGCCCATCTAAAATTATGCCCTTTCATTCTCACTTGTCTTGCATACTATATCCACTCATTGATTAACATGTGGCAACATGTTATGTTAAGCATTGATTTAAAGGCATGAAACAGTATAAAGGTAACTAGCAATAACCCGCCAATAATGACGGAAGTAAATGGCACCCATGGATGCAAAGACCAAGACTGAATTATAGGAACGGATATTTTCCTTAAAATGTCGATGGTGTGGTGTAGCAAAGTTAGATTTTGCTGGGGAGGTTATGATGGTATCCTAAAAGAATGAAATCCATGTATGTATTAACCGTGTGAGGTCAAGCACATGTAGGCCCCTGACTCTATAAATGATGATGATGAATTATGTGCAGGGAACCTAACGCTACCTCCCTAGATCTCACACGGTCACTATTTTGGCTCTAGTGTCTGGTGTATGATGTACCTAGTGTCTAGGGGAGAAATGAAATGATGGTACACAACACAAAAACGCATTAAGTTTCTATGAGGAAGTGAATAAAACCTGTGGTTACGTTTTTCTTTAAATTAATTTTTTTTGTACAATTTATTTTGCCTGTCCAGTCATATCGTTTGGACAGGTCTTTGAAAATGAGGACAAGATAGTTTACATAAAAGATTAACTAACATTGTGTGGACAATCTGCCCAAATAACTACAATGTTAATATATGTCTTTCCTGTTGGAATGTTCACTATATTCTTCTAAGAGGGAGAGTCACTGTGTATGAGGGGCTGTAATGTCATCATACCCTACAAAAGTCCTGAGTATGACTTGAAAAAACAAGGTTTATTTAAACCGAAACTGTCAGATGTACCCAGGTCCTTAACATATCACCTGGGGTTTCTTGTTGAAAGATAAGATATTGTGTAGTTGCAGAAATATCGATATCACGTCACACGCCCAAGCTCCTGCTGTTATCTCTTGACAGCATACGTACAGTGTAGGAGACTTCTTGGCGTTATCGTCACTCCTCATGTTTCCTGTCACCAGCTGGCAACAGGAAACGAAACCTCTGCAACAAAAGGACACCCTGGCCTTTTACATCTGATCACTTATTCTTTTATTTAATTTCATACGGGGGTATGGGGTCAGCCTCGCGTGCATTTCAGGTGCACTCGCCCCCTAATTTTTCATGACTTCCACCTTGCTGTGACCACCCGTCAGGTCCCTATGGCAGATACGCCACTGTACGTTTACATAGTTTCCCTCAATAATATAATGTGGGGTAACCACATTTCCTTTTATATATTTTTCTTATCTTTTTCTTTTTAAATATAAATGCTTCAGGCATGTTGAACAGTGTTCATGGAACACGGAGGCTTACTAATATACTCTAATACAATAATATTCAAACATAATCATGACAACATACATTAGTTAGATACATTTCAACGTGAGGACTCAGCAATGTCTGCTCTCGGTACGTCCTTCACTTTTTCCCAATAGCAGTATCTAACTTTGGTAATGGGATTAAACATATTAAATTCATAAAGCATTCTTACCACAAATCAAAAAATATAAACAAATGACGCTGACTTTGCAAAGAAATGGCCTCAGTTTCTTCTGCTCCGACCAGAGTGTGAAATACTCATATAGTTATTTAATTTACTTTTTAAATTTATCACAGCTGTTCTCAGCGTATCTGAATAAAAAATACAGTTCAACTGGCAATGAATAGTGAAAGCTTTTTGCTAATATTTAGTAGCACTGGCCAATCGAAAGCTTCCGACTACCAGAATTCAAATGCAGTTTTTTAAAAACAAAAATAATTCCAAACATACTCTGCGTCTGGTAGTCGATTGGCCAGTCCGCTTTAGTTATGCCAATGCAAAACGATGTTAGTTTTTGGTAACAATTTTCCTACCGCTCCCCTCTCCTCCTATACTCTTGTTACCCAAGCTAATTTGAATTTACCTCAATGCCTCCCTTCTAAGCCGGTGTCCCCACTAACGTTAAGAAAAAACAAGCAGGAACAACAGTCTGTCTGGTCGTGCGTTCGTAGACATTTAGTATTTTCTCAACAATTTGGGTAATACTGGGACTATCATATTATTTAAAACACATTCTTGCTCAGTGAATTCTAAGCTATACTACCATATATTTTTTATGTTCAGTTTCATTATGGTTTTAGATTTTCAATTTTGTCACCGGTCATCGTCAAATAAATATTTTACACAAGACGGCCATCTTCCCCTCTTGCCATCTCGCTAGCATGTATTTTTCAAATAACTAACTTGTTTTTGTGACGTCAGAAACATTACCGCGAGGAGGCAATAAAATTGTCTGCATGTTTTGCTTCTGTTGGCTTTGTCGCAACGTGTATATATGCTTGGCGGACTATCAAGCGAAGCGGGGTGTTGGCGTGGCGGGTTAAGAATTGGCGTTAATAACACTGGCTAACAAAAAAAATTTTTTTTTTCTTTCTCTAACATTTCTATGTTTTTCTGGTCAATTTTAATGTGCTGTTTTTAAATCTGCAAACCGTTTTTCTGTATCAGGTCGGGATCTCTAGAAATACGCAATTGAAGTTTTTTTTAACAACGCATACAGTATTACAACATCATTCGTACAAGAAGTATAACAGTTATGTAGGCTTGAATTTCTTTGCAGTCGACTTTCGTCGGTGAATGGCATGTGGTACATCGCGATGAAGCATCCAACAATAATCGGCAAGCATGGTCACACTCCACCGTCCTTGATAACGTGACTCCATTACGGCGATGTCTTGATGGAATCGTTCTCCATGTTCATCGCTGACTTCGCCAAGGTTGTCAGGGAAAAAGTCAAGATGCGAATCGAGCAAATGGATTTTGAGAGACATGTTACAGCCCATATTTCTGTATGCATCTATGCACTGCTTAACAATATGCACATAGTCGACAGATTTGTGATTTCCCAGAAAGTTATCGACGATCGATTTGAATGCCATCCATGAGCGAAGTTCACTACCATGTAACAAGTTCTCGAATTGTTTGTCTGTAATAACTTTCCTAATCTGAGGTCCTACAAAGATACCTTCCTTTATCTTTGCATCGCTAACTTGCGGAAACTTTTCTCGAAGATAAGTGAAAGCTTTGCTCGTTTTATCTAACGCTTTTACAAAATTCTTCATGACCCCCAACTTTATATGTAACGGTGGTAAAATGACGCTGTCTTTGTTAACTAATGGCTCGTGTATTACATTTTTATGCCCGAGCTGCATACGATCCCTGATAGGCCACACCTTTCTTGCATAATGTTCCTGTCTGTTGCGGCTGTCCCATTCACATAGGAAGCAACAAAATTTAGTATACCCAGTCTGCATGCCCGTGAGAATTGCAATGACCTTTAGGTCTCCACAAATCCGCCATTGGTAGTCATTGTACTTTATTTTTGCCAAAAGTATAGCCATATTGTCATAAGTTTCTTTCATATGAACAGAGTAGGCGACTGGAATTGATGAAAATAAATGTCCGTTATGCAATAACACGGCTTTTAGACTAATCTTGGAAGAGTCGATGAAAAGTCGCCATTTGTTGACTATGTGCTCATGACCGAGGTGCACCATTAGACCTTTTACATCTTTGCAATAGCAAATGTCATCATCCATCTCAAAGTATTGAACAAGTTCTCTGTGTCTATACGAAATTTAGATATCGGAGTATTGGGCGCTAAAAGATTCCATTCTTTGAGTCGCGAACCGAGTAATTCCGCTTGTCCTTTGGTAAGAGCGATATCACGTATTAGATCTGAAAGTTATGAATGGTTAATTAAGTGAACACCATCATTCACCGGTATATAATCCGAGTCAGAATTAGTTTCTAAAGCAGGTAAACTATCACTTTCTGATGGTTCATTCACGTCCAACGGATATTGTTCTGGCGGAACTGGGATCGGACACGTGATTGGATTATGAGGCACTGGTTTCGAAACCGATTCAATATTTGGATAAACCACAGACTTTCTAGTTTTAAAAGTGAAACCATGGATATTTGTCAAGCAGAAGTAACAATCAGTAGCGTGATTTGTCGGTTCACGCCATATTACTGGCACTCTAAAAGGCATCGACTTATGCTTCGGCGATTTTCGTAACCAACTTGCCAATGTATTTGCACAAGTCGAGCAAACTGCATTTGACTTCCAAGATTTATTTGCATCATCAACTTTCGAATCGAAATAAAGTTCATATGCTTTCTTTAACAATGGTGTAAAGTTTTTCTGGTGAACACGATCGGTAAAATATCCGCATACGTAACAGAACAGATCAGCCGAATTTCTACAACTTCTAAAAGCCATATTTCACTCAGAATTATTTCAAAATATAGTAACTATTTGAAAAAAAGCGTAACATATGTCATGCATCTTTTAGCAGTATAAAAAGTAGAATTATTTTGCATTTTATTAATTTTTAATAAGTTATATAGTAAAAATGAAACGGAGCAAATAACGGTTTCCCAAAAATATATTTATTCACAAATATCTTAAGAACCCGATGTGATAGAGATAAACGGATTTCAGATTTGAAATCAGCGCAAGAAACTGACCTAAGAACACTTATTCTTATATAAGAAAGAAAAATGTTGTTTGTCAGTGTAATTTGTATTGTATCGTGTAACACTACCAAAAAATGTAAAGATTACTACTTATTACCAGCGTTAAAGTTGACAGAATACGTTAATTCAGATAGTTATTTTGCGGCACACTTCCGCAAAATCGTTAATTATAAGTCTTGGCTGCCAAATGTATGCAGCAGATCTGGCAAAATGTTAAATGTTGGTAGTACGTTTTCAAAACCGAAACTAAAACGCGTGTTAGATTTTTACCGTGGAATCGTTCTATAGGCGTTAGCACTGCACAAAAGGCAGCGTTGCTGGCGTCGAAGATGCCAACCGTCAGACACATGTGGGCTAGGTTATTTATTATCATTTTATGACTAAAATCTTACTGAAATGAGCGATTATTCTCGCAGATTTTACTACATGTGGATGCGCTGGGTTGCTCAAAAGATCCTTGAGATACGGAGGAAAAGCACGTCTCTGTTTTCATTCTTGCTTCAAGAGCACAGTACCTTTATGGCAGCAATATTTGAGTTGATCTTTCCACTTGAAAATTGAGTGACAGAACTGACATTCCTGATCCATTGGGCCGCAGTTGTGTACAGCAACTGCATTCTCATCAAAGGCATCATGATTTGGAATTGTTGGACTACGTGCAGCTCTTGATCGTCTCACTTGTTGTGCAGCTGCTGCTCTACGTTCGGTTGCTTCTTCTGAAGTCTCCTTTGCTCGTTGTGATACTCTCAACTGACGAATGCGAAAAGCTTCTGCAGCGCGTTGAGATTCATGCTCTTCTGCAGACTGATTTGCTCGTTGTGACTGACGCTGTGCTTGTCTTTGTGCCGCTTCATGTTGTCGTCGTATTGCTGCTTCTTCTAGAGTCTCGCTTGCTCGTTGTGATTGACGCGATCGTCTCTTCCTCTTAGCATCCGCAGCTCGTTTTGCAGCCATCTTATCATTTTGATCCATAATAATAAGTCTGCAATACTTTAAATTAAAATGTCTTGAAGAAACAATCAAAAACTTACATTTTAAGGTTATTTTTAACAAAATGATGAGTTAAATCCGTTTCCGGAATGAAACTGGGTTCTACAATCAAAAACTTACATTTTATTCATATATCATTGCCACTCACTTTGTGTTGCACAATTCACCGACTTTTCTTCGTTGAGTGTTATTATTTTCGGGAGAGTGCATATAAGGGAAACAATACAATTAATGTCTAACTTTCAACCATAGTTGCATCCCTTAGATGTGACCGACGTACAACCGGCGAGAATTATGGATGTTGATGATGATGATGATATAACAGAATGTTTAAAATACCATGGACAGCTAAGGTGTCCTTAATGAAGATGTCCTGAAAGAGGCCAATGCGCAAAGGAAACTTATTTCACAAATTAGAAAGAAGCACTCCACCTTTTAGGGCATGTTATGGGAACAGGACAGCTAGAATATATCGTAACAACAGGTAAGAGAATATATCGTAACAACAGGTAAGAGAATATATCGTAACAACAGGTAAGATTGAAGGAAAAAAGAGATAGAGGAAGACAAAGAGAGCAAATACTGGACAGTTTGACAGCGTGACATGGAAACGAGTCAACGGCAGAATTGATAAATTGTACTGGAAACAGAAAGTTGTGGAGAGATATGATCTCCTACGCCACTAGGCATAGTACTTGAAGAAGAAGAATATAACAGTATACATTTACAGTATCCAATTATAATCAAAATTAAGTACATTTTTTTTTAAAAACAAACATGAAAGTAATGAAAAAAACAAAGAAACAAATCCTAAACTTCCATACAGTAAATCAGACAATAATTCAAGTATAATCACATTAATGTGGCATGGAATTAGAACTCGTGAAATATTTCAACAGTAGCCACCGGCAAACAGAGAAGATACTATTCGTTTTGACATCGTGCCAATCAGGAAGATCAACAACAGAATTGATAAAAAGCACCGGCAACCGGAAGTTGTGGTTTCTATGGCACGTTTCTTTGACATAATGAAGTTGCCAACCTCACACACAGCCAAATATTAGTTGCCTTGTAAGACATACCTAAGGGGAACTATGTGGAGTCAAAACACGTGGGAACTATGTGGAGCCAAAACACGTGGGAACTATGCGGAGTTAAAACACGTGTTGGTTTGGGAAATGTAAACTCGATGAGAGCGTAAAGTTATCTTAAGACTGGGTGTATGTAAAACTTGACTGAATGTCAGTACGTAAAGAGTCATAAAAGTTACGCTCATTGGAGGAAAGGCGAACTCACTTAAGTCTCAACGAGGGAGCTAACATAAGTCTCAACGAGGGAGCTAACATTTATTATCCGGCTCTTCATTTACGATTCGCTCGTGAGCAGATAACGTCATTTAATGTTTCTTTACTGCTCTCATGGTATCTATTAATTTCTTAACCAGACGCTGCGTTGTTTAATAGTTTGGGAAAACTTGCCATGTCCGAAACGGCGTGAATTATGATAAATGCGCTGGAATTCTATTAAGGTTTGTTTGTTTGTTTGTTTTCGAAAGATCGCACCAAGTCAGTATGATGTACAGAGGACGACAAAGAGAACGAACGAACGAACTTTATTTTCAAAGGGTTGAGAGTTGGGCGCGCAGACCCGTCTAACTTTCTGCCCTTCCTTTCTCTGATCTTTTATACTCAATTCATTTATTTTCACATGCATTTTACAAATTAATGTTAAGTAATGCAACACTGTAGATGTATAATAACAGCATACGCACATTCACAGTATCTAATTATAATAAAGAAAAAAAATATGTTGAAAGGTATAAACATCATAATTCAAACCTACATATGATATTATATTTACATATTTTATTTTTTTTCTTCTTCTTCTTCGTATATTCATTTGGACACATAATCAGCACTCATAAAGTATTCAAAATTCTACAGCTGTGCGTATAGGGACTGAGCGTGTGTTTTAGATCATATGGAAGATTGTTCCAAAGATGAGCAGCAGAGTAAGCTAAGCTTTTCTTGAATAAGTCAAGTTTAGTTTTGTTGAAAAGGAGGCGCTTTCTTAGGGCAATATTTTAAGAGTTTTTATATAGTGGTAAACTTTCTGTGCCATGTGCTTGGTCAGTGCATGTACATGTAAGTTCGAACTTAGATGTTGGTCACCAACTAGACCAAGAGTTTTATGTTCATTTACGTTTTAAATTGGTGAGGTTCGAATGTAGATATGAAGTGTAGTTTTTTTTCTAAGTTTCTGTAATTTTTGTCTATTTGAGAGAAGAGACCGGACGGGTTTACATCATGGCAATTAGAAAGGTCAACAATAGAATTGATAAACAGCACTGGTGACAGGAAGTTGTGAAGGGGCATGATCACCTACGCCATCAGTTATGATACTTGAGGAAGAAGATTTCGGTTATTCTGTGCCATGTCAAGTGCGCTCTTGTGGGCAATCATGTATACCAATGGCCTACGGTCTTTACTGTTTTGAATAAATTATATCTTCAATCTCCAACCATGCTATTGGTCAATTAGTTGATGTAATCTGTCTTTCTCTTTTTCTTCATGAGTTGAGTTTACCTGCTGTTACGGGCTACTATAACTCAGGGGCATGCAAACTTTAGACTTGTGAGGAACTAAGTTAGAAGCACTGAGCTCTCTAATGATCTACCTACATACATCAGTTCTTTTCAGATTTCAGAGTATTTGGAATCTGGAATAAGTGCTGCCTATATGCAACTTTTATTTGTGTCTGTCAAAATACTAGTAAAGGGGTATGCACCACTGATACGAATACACAGTATTACCGCTGCACGAATGGACTTTATACCGGACAACACAATATACTCGGAAACATAAGTGGTGCCACCCGAACAACGGCGACACAAGACGGGAAGACTTAATCAGTAACTATCCTTTATATTTACAGCAACATAACATGGCCAAATAGTGCCGCTGTGAAATACAAAATACACACGTGCTGCCAATGCAAATCGTAAGATAGATATAAACTATCTACTAAGCCTCACGGTCAAGTCTGACCACCACCCAGCATAATGGGTGATGAGGCAAGCTACAGTATAACATTCTCATTGAAATACTAACACACTCACAAAGCGAGAATCAAAATTACAGCAAATACAGATGTCAACTTAGAAGAGCAAAATATACCTCTACTATATTACTAATTACACAACGGGCTGATCACCCGTTTGCCAGTCACTTCGATTACGGAAACAACAGCAAATGAGTTGATTTGCCGTTGCCCTAAAGACGCCACTAGGCGTGATGGGAAACAATGGCAAAGAAAACCTATCTGCTGTTGCCCTAAGACGCCACTAGGCGTAATGGCCACTGACTGCTTTGACGGTCTGTGGCTAAGGACAGAAGAAGAAGAAGAAGAATATTACTAATGGCAACTAATCACTGTCCCGCCATTTGGCCGAAAAATACGGTATCAAAACCGGCCTTCCAAAACACATCTCTACAAGACGGCCATCAAGACTCTAATGGTTTCGTAGCCTCTTTTTGCGCCAAAATTCAACCCCATCACGTGACATCACATAAATGGTTGTTTAAACCGTAAATTAGGCATATCGAGTTTCGTTCACGATCCAGGAAAAGACGGCTTCCGAACAAGCATATGTGTTAAAACGGCAGTGAAAAGAAGCCGTGACAGTGTCGAATGATCCTCTTCCTGCAATGTCATCGACGCAGCGGATTAAAATTCAAACTAAATGATGTTTTACTACTGAATGTTAACTTGACTTCAAAGAAATGATAGCATTCCTATATCATGCAGTTCACAATTAAAGTGATTATTTATCAGCTAGCTTATGGGTTTTCACTGGGGATGCGAAAAAGGTACTTTTAATTATAAGGATACTGAGCTTTTCAATACCGGTGCAAGAGCGCTGGTCTCACATTTCTCTAGCTTTATAATTATTTCTCTTTTTCTTCTCCAGCATCGAGAGATCTACCAGATCATCCCCTGTGATTTACAAGTAGACAAGATTGACCTTTCCCGAGGGGGTCGGATTGGACAAGAGGTATGGTGTCTGCCTCTAATTATAAAAGTACCGGGTTCGGTTACCAGTACAGGGAATATATCTGAGGGAATTTTTTTCAGAACCTGCGGGGTCCTAATGATGTCATACTCCCTCCCCCTGATCTTCTTGGGTAGTGATATCGGATGCCTATCCTTCTCAAATAAGAGTAAAAAAATAGGAGGTCCTACGTGTAAGTTGCGAACGTTAAAAATCCCTTGCCAGTTGGAAATGGTAACGAGTAGGTCATACGGTCGCTGCGCTTACAAAATTTACAAACATAAGAAAACCCTACCCGCCGCAAAAATATTTATACAATATGTGATTCCCGTATACACACACTGGGATCCTTGTCGGTGCTGTGGAGTTCGGCCAGTTTTCAGTAGAAAGTATCTTTGAGGATGCGACCATCTTCCATGCGGCAGACATGTCCAAGCCATCTCCTTATGCCTTTTCCATAACCAGATATTTGAGCAAGGCAAATGAGGTTTGAAATCAGAGTTTTACCTTCACCCAGATAGGCTACCAACCAAGGAACACAAACCCTAACTGACGTAGGGTCTGGTTTTAAAGCGCCAGTGGTTTGCCTTCGTCTTTTCTCCTATCAGTGGAAACACTTCTGCCGGGCTTAAATTGAGTCACAAGTGAAGGCCGGATCTGGACTTGGTTGTCAGAGGATATTTAAGCTGCGTACGGTAGAAGCATTCATCTACAGTGGGAGCTTATCCCCACTACAACTCCCGGCTATGACAACCTTTTGAACCTGTCTCAGTAAAATTATAACAATAATTGTAAGTTAACGCAAGTTGTAATATTTAGAAAGGAAAATGTATGACCTCAAAAAATATTGCAATCATTATAAACACTAGCTGGGAGAAATACACAATAACCAAAAGCAATAAACGCATACGAATATTAAAACACAAAACAAAGAACGCACGCTATCAGCAAATAAATACAATTAAAACAATGTACAAAACATTTGCTAATTCCAAACACTAAATCTAATATACTGTAAATAATAGGATTGTGGAGTCGGCCAAAATATTTTCCGACTTCGACCCGTGAAATTTTAAAAGTCCGATTTTGACTTCCGACACTTGACTCCGACTATAGTTTTATTTACTAGTTCCATTTCTGCTAGTCCCACGTTTGATGCCAAACTCCAACAGGCTCAGCCTTGCTATTCTTCCATTACATTGTCATTATCCAGCAGGCGATCATTAATTGCCCTTAGTATCTCTCCCTTATCCATGTCCAGTTTCCCCATTATGGGTGCTCTCGAAGCAAGTATGTCAGCTCTCTCATTGCCCCGTACCTCTGCATGACCAGGACAGTAGATCCACACCAGTTCTTGAAGACTTGAGGATTCTTTTGATGTTTTCCATACTAGCATTTGTACGCAGCTTTATGTTAAAATGTCACATAAAGTTGAAACATACAAATTACAATGATTAATCTAATTATAACTGAAGATTAGGTTGAACAGGGGAGACTTTCCCGAGATGGTGAATGAGCGGAGCTAAATGAAGCTTGTTACTACTACGTCTCTTGTATCGTCACTAGTGTTGACTACGTTGGTATGTCGGGCCTAATTGGATCAAGCCGAGGAGGCTTCGAACTTGTTTCTTGGTTTTAGGAATAGTAACATTCAAGACTTTGGAAATATTGTGGTCCTCCGTTTTTAGGAGACCATGGCCTACACGGTGGCCCAAAAACGATATCTCACTAAACCCGATGTGGGCTTTAGACGGTTTTGCCGTTAAGTTGTGAGAGCGTAAAGTAGATAAAAGTGAGCAAGACCAGTGAAGTGATCAATCCAAGAGTCACTAAAAAGACATATATCGTCGATGTATGTGATGATATCCGAACGATGTGATAGGATCTTGCGCATCATTCGGACGAAAGTGGCTGGTGCGTTGACAAGCGCGAATGGCATGACGTTCCATTGGAACAGCCCCGGAGGAGTAGAAAAGGCAGTGAGGGGCTTGGCATGTTCGGTTAGAGGTACTTGCCAATACCATTTGGATAAGTCGAACTTGGAGAAGAATATAGCGTTGGATAATTTAAAAAGTAAATCTTCTAATAATGGCATAGGTTCTGCGTCAAAAACTGTCACCTGGTTTAGTTTTCAAAAATCTACGGAGAGACGAATGTTCTTGTCTTTTTTTCTAACAATAACTGGATGAAGCATAGGCTGAATTGGATGGTTCAATTATGTTTAATCGGAGCATTTCATATAATTCCTTGTCCGTTTGGGATTGAAAATGCAATGGTATGGGGTAAGGACGGACCGTGATAGGTTTTTCATCGGTGAGTACAATATCATATGCAATGACAGATGTCCGGCCAGGAATATCGGTAAGGACATCCTGAAATGATTGTAATAAAGAAGTAAACTGCTGTTGTTTCTCAGCAGATAGCTCAGGAGAAATCGTGACGTTTTGCCATGTTTCCGTAGAATGTAACGGTACTACCGGAAGTGGTAGAGGCACGTCAGCAAAAGTTGATTCCACCTCTTGGATGACTGACAAAGATGAATAATAATTTAGACGATAGGGTGGATCGCCAGTAGCCTGAAAGACAGACTGAAGATAGTCTGGATGGGAGTGAAATTCCTTCAACATGTTGATGTGGAATTTTTTGTGTTTCCCGTTTATGTCGACAACATAATCGACGTCATAAATTGTAGACAAAATTTTAAAAGGACCTTTCTAGGCGATTAGAAGACGATTATCTTTCCGTGGAAGCAGTACTTAAGCTTCGCCTCCAGGACAGAGTTGTAGACGCCAGTATCTGTTTAGAAAGAGTCTGGCCTTCTCTTTGGTGAACTCTGATGCGGAGGTAGCCAACTTGCATGCGTCTATAATTTTATGTCTTAATGAGATGAATATTCGTATGATGACTGAGTATCATCGTTCATATCATCGTCAGTGAATAAGTCATGTAATAATGACATGGGACCACGAGGTTGTGCCCCAAAAACGAGCTCAAATGGTGAAAATCCTGTCTGTTAATTTTGTACTTCTCGATAAGCAAAAAGTACTGCGCGTAAAACTCTGTCCCAATCTTGAGGGAATTGACCAGTTACCTTGCCCAGCAACTGCTTTAAGGTAAGATTTTGTCTCTCAATCATCCCGTTACTCCTTGCGTGATACACGCTACTGAGCGCTCTATTGATGTGGAGCATGGCCATCACCTTAGTCATAGTCTCAGACGCAAACTGTGTACCCAGTCTGATAATATTTTTTAGGGAAACCTCGCCGAGAAAAAAATAGCCATAGAGCATCCGCTACATCAGCAGTAGAAATGCTCTTAAGAGAAATAGCCTCTGGCCATCGAGTACACATATCTATGCAAGGGAGGATGTATCTATGTCCTCTAGCAGACATGATCGGTAAAGGACCGATAATGTCGATCGCCATTTTCTCAAATGGTCGTGTAGGTATGCCAGCGGCTTGGATTGGAGCTGTATGGCGAGGACCCTTTACCTTTACCTCCTGGCATGTCGTGCAGGAGCGACAATATACACCCACATCCTTCATAACGCCTGGCCAAAAGAACGACGAAAGTGCCCTAGACTTAGTGCGGGAGTACCCCATGTTTCCTGCACACTGTGAGTCGTGGGCATGTCGTAGGATATCAACTATGAGGTCTTTAGACACTAAAACCTGTTAACGTACGGATGTGGGAGACTCACGAAACGTCCGCGTAAGTACCTCATTCTTAAGTAAGAACCAGTGTCTAAAATTTGTACCACAATCTGTCTCATTCTGTCTGATTAACAGACAATTTTTTTGTAATGAAGAGTCATTTTGTTGCAACTTAATAAAAGACTCTGGACATTACATTTTAAAACTCATCATCATTTTGCTCTTGATTCGCGTCAATATTCACATGTAATTGTTCTTGAGCTTGTGCTCTAGTTCGCAGTTTGAATGTACTGCTGCTCCCTGTCAGCAATCTGATCTGGTGTACATTCTTTTACCCCGTGTATCCGCCCGACTATAAGGTCGGCGACTGGATTTGGGAGCATACAAACTTTTATACGCCCCGTAAAGAATGGAGTGGAGATGTGTACGATGGCAGTTGGAAAAAGTCTCCACTGTGCCACTGAACGTCACACATTTGACAAAGTCGCCCGTAGCACACGACGGGTGTATCAGTGACTGCCTGACTCCGACGGTTGTGCAGCCGGAGTCTTTTAGTACATTCACTTATATGTCGTTTACCAAACCATTGTGTAGGAGTAGTGACCCAGTACCATCATGCGCCGTCAATGCTGGGAGGGTCGGGAGAGGATGGCCGCATCTCAAGGTAGAAACTATGTCGCGCTGAAATAAAGTAGTGCACTCTGGGCACTGTGCTGCAAGATTAAAGTCAAACGAGCAAGAAGCAGTGACATTATTAATATCATTGTTACCCTGATTTGAATTATCACTATACTCATGTTGAGCTGAGTTTGCATGCCTATGAGATCTACCATTATTCGGAGATCTACCTCTATATCGCGAACGATCATAATTGTGTTACTTATTGTAAACTTTATTTTGATTATATCTCCAGTTAGGATAGTTCCGTGACCTGTTTTCATTTTGAGCATGATGTCTACTACCTGAGTTTCGTTGCCCATTATACGTATTCCTGTAAGGTTGCCAAATATTTTCGGAGATATCATGTCTTCCATTTCCCAAGTTATTTTCACGGAAATGTTGGGATCCCTGGAATTGATTCCACTCTTTTGGAGCAGGAGAATTGCTACGTTATTGGTTCCCCTGATGCGATCCGTAATTATGGTTATATCCCCTACCAAAATTGCGATCAACACTCTGTGATCTAGTTCGTATGTTGTCATTACTCCAAGACATAGCTGATGCTACTGGAAGTGCTTCCCTTATGTTAGAGTTACTAACGACTATGTTGGGTTGAGCGGTGATGAACTGACGTCCAATTTCGTCGGTAGAATTTAAGTTCGCTGGTTTGCGTTCATACAAGAACGAGAGAGATAACGGGTTAACAGTATCACATCCATAAAGGCATCATATGTGTGATCTATAGCAGCAAGTTAGATCCATCGATGAAACACAAGCTTAATAGTGGCAATAAACTCAGAAGTTCTTTCCATTCTCTAGTAGGATGTTTTTTAAACGGAGTCTATATCCATTTTCATACAATTAATATATTTTAACAATATACTTCTAGCAGTATTGTAATCGTTTTTACTGGGACCCTCTACCATACTCACAGCTATCAAGGCTTCTCCTGTAGGTAGTTCCATAAGCTTACCGCAATATTCTGACTTATCTAATTTGTGTGATTCGCATGCGGTCTGGAATCTATTCAAAAAGAAAACAATGTCGTCGACGTTAGGTTTAAATGTAGGTAATCTTATTTTGAAGGAACCAGAATGGTTCTTGTGTGGGGCTGCCTGAGTCTCAGAAGCATTTTGTTTACCACTACCATTCATTAGCTTGATTTTCTCAAGTTCTAAAGTCAACATCCTCTGTTCATGTAATCTTCTGTTTTCATTTTCACTAGCCTCCAGTTTCCTTGCTTCAGCTTCCATTTGCATTTTTTTTCTCCTGCGTTCCATCTGACGTTTCTGTGTTTCAGATTCCATCTGAATTTTCTTTTCTTCTGCATCCATCTGACGTTTATGTGTTTCAAATTCCTGGGCTTTCGCATACTCTGTGGTCGCGAATTTCTTCAACTCATCCGAGTCCATTCCAAGCGCTTTCCCTTGCTTGATAAAATAATCTAGTGTAGACATCTTGTCTAGGTTTTGGTGTTGCTAACTTACTTAATCAAACACTTCTATATTGTACTATGTGTACCAACTAATTAATTTGCGTCAGGTTCTTATCCACAGAACCTATGTTTCACTTTCTCTGAGTTTCAGGAATGCTGAAATATATATATATATATATATATATATATATATATATATATATATATATATATATATATATATATATATATATATATATATATATATATATATATATAATGCAATTACATATCAATCAATAAATTATGCATAAAAATAATTAATAGAGTATTTAAGACTCGCAATATGTGATGAAATTACAGAGAACAATTGACAAGAGATAAAATATCAAAGTACGAATGAGAACGTTCGCATGATCAACTAAAGAAATATAGCAGAATCAAAGTAAAAAGGTATTGCAAAATGCAATGAGCCTGCAAAAAAAAAATAAACGATTAGCGAGACAAGTGACTGCACAGTGTATACACACAAAATTTGTATAAAAATTAACGAAAGCAAGGTAGAAACGGACGGTTACAAACAAAATCAATCAATAAACTAAGGCACATGAAATACCACAATAACAACAATAAAACAGTACGTTACGCCTAAACACTAAGGTATCACAGACGACCAAGCACAGGGGACCGAAATCCCTCGGCAAATATAGGCCGAATTTCCACTACGGGAAATCTGCAAAGTCCCTAAAGAACGCCTAGCGTGGGCCCTGGTGTGAATCTGGGATGCACCCCACGTAGGTCTCCACCCAACCTGCCCGCATGGAACATAGGACATTGAACAATTAAGTTAACTATATACATAATAAAAGAAAGGCTTGACCACAACACGCAGCGGTGACAAGGTGCACAAACATTACGGTTAGCCACTTATCTTATATAAATCCATCCTTTCGCGGACTCGACGTCGAAATGCATCGGGTGCTGCATGGTGAGCATAACAATTCGGCAATAAAGATCCACCGTTGACATTCACGATGCTGGAATATGGCTGGATAAAATCTTCAGATTGTCCCCGTGGAGGTCAGTAAGGTGACCGTTAAATGTAGGCTCCAAATACAGCGGTGTTGTTTGGTTGATCGTTCATGGTACTTCTCGTACCAAATAATCGACGTTTTTTTAAAGGTCAACGAAATAGATAGTGGGATGCAGCTTCAACAAAAAATTCAACCACTTCTGTTACTGCTACGTTTCTTGTATCGTCACTAGTGCTGACTACGTTGGTATGTCGGGCCTACTTGAGTAGCCGACTTACTTCTAAATGGTGATTTGATAACGCAAATGTTACTGTGGGCTGTCGCTTTGTCGAATACAATGGTACCGACTAATGGTAATGAGACGAGGTAACGGTCATGATTGGGTCATAACAGTGTGACCAACTGTCAACGAAAATACACTGGACTCGTTGTAGAAATAAATGACGAGACATCTTTATTACGGTAAGACTTTGACATCATGGATACGAACAGTTCATCAGCATGGTTATAGCAGGATATACATGGTAGATAAAAATTCACTACGGACGTTTGCCGACCGCACTAATCGCTGTCGTATTGAGATTAGAGGACGCTCTATGACAACGAGTTGGTAGAATGCATGGGTTTACAAAGTGACCACGTTTATAGCATTGAGCATATATTTATAATAAAGATCCGAATATCTCCTAGCGATGACTGAATGCACTAGCAGCCCAGCCGACATAACTGGTCAAGCTGAAGCTCTGCAGTAACGGTAATGGAGAATATGTATCTGAGGCTAGATACTTCAACGAGCCAGTTCTAGCTAATAATTGGCGAGAAAAGATTCTTGGCATATCGCGCTCAAGAATAACATCATCATATCTTAGATGATCATTATCAACTTCATGGCCGTGTCTCCCCTAGACTTGGGATGAAACCACGGAAAAAATAACGTCTCCTCAGGACGATGAATCTCTGGATTCTCTTTTTTGGACGTTGATTCTCTCGCCACTCCCCTATGCGATCTATCCGCGCCATCCTTAATTTAATACTGGTGCCCGATCGTTCACAATTAACATCTCAAAGAATATCATTGCTGCGCTCAGATGCACGTCTGAAAATCCCAGGCGTACATATGGGAGCTTTAAACATCTATCTGACCCTGTATGAACATAAACTCTTTAACAAAGCTCTACTGATGTTCTTTCCACTATCCTACCATTTCTTTTTTTTTAAACTGCATGCGACAGCTGGACTTTTTAACCAAAAGAACTAAAGGAAAGAAAATTGAAGCAAGATACGACACTTGCCGTCTGCAATGAACGCATCACGGAGTTAACAAGAGCTTTCAGAAATGCATGTTTTGAAGTATATATTTGCCAACAGGCAACACGATGTTTGCCCATACCTCGTAACGGGTTTGGATTTTACACATTTTTATAACACATTAGAATTCGTTCAAAACCATAAAAGCTGTCATTTTCTATTCCGTATTGCAAGTCTCTCTGTCTTTTTTAATTTCTCTCCTACAATCATATCTTCTCTCTCGGCTGTCAAACACATTTTATATTATTCCTTATTTAATATTTATAATCTCGTCTCGCTTCCATCTTTGTCCATGTTTGTGTCTGCGTTATTTAAGTCTGACGAGAGCTAACAACAATTTAGCTTCGATGCTACGTGCGTATATTTATAAAACATTCAAATGACGTCATTGTTATTTGATGTCCCCTCCAGCGAAGCTATACATTTTTAAACATTGCGTCACCGATAAGGCAACAGAACTAATCTCTCGCTTATAAAATATAATCTTTTTTGATTATCGGGAGCAGGTAAATAAGTTTTTAGATTAAAACAGATTTCATGAAGATAAATACGAATAGTTTGTTTGTTTGTTTGTTTGTCTTATGTGTGTTACTCATTTGCGTATGTGTGTTTGTGTATTTATTATTTGCTGCATGTAGTTCCCAGGGGCGTCTTTGAGAAGACAAAGAACGAATAGTCAATAAATAAATATTAGACACATAAAGGTAGGCTTCAGACACTCGTAAGAAATAAGTAAGTAGACAACTTGACAACAGAAAAAACAATAGAAGTGATAGGCTCGCCTGAGAATTGAACCCGGAACCTTCCGAACGGCAACACCGCCTAGCTACGAAAGATAAAAATAGATATACTGCTCCTTCATGTAACGTTGCTAGAGGCAACCAATATGAGCTTGTGCATGGAGCTGGTGGCCTCATCGTGTAGAACAAACTGCTTCAGAAACCGCCGATGTAAGAACTTGTGGTTGCCTGGCGCAGGCTTCCTGCACGGGGACCTGCTGCAGTGGTCGCCCCTTCTTCGTAAGGAAAGCAAAAATGAAAATGATGATGATGAATGTATGCTGGCCTGGCCATGTTCGTCGTGTGGAAGATGGTCGCATCTCCAAAAGATATTTTCTACGGACAACTGGCAGACGGCACACACAAAAACAGCCACGCGACAGTAACTGAGGTTCAGAGATGTGTGCAAAAAGGCACTGAAAATAAATCCAGCAACTTACGAGGACGAAACTGTCGATTGCACCAACTGGAGATGCTGACTACGGCGTCACCTCAGATTGGGCGAGATGCTGACCACGGCGTCACCTTAGATTGGGCGAGATGCTGACTACGGCGTCACCTCAGATTGGGCGAGATGCTGACTACGGCGTCATCTCAGATTGGGCGAAAAGAACAAGCAGATGAGAAAAGAGTTCGCCGAAAAGGACGCTGGGTAAAATAAGTATCTGAGGGATATCACCTCAAAGGCGCGTCATCCCTACAGCAAGTTATGACTGGAAGAGGTTACTAATAATGAGCCGTCTGCTGCTTCTTCTATTCAGTTATGCTTGAGAAAAAAAAATGTCACTTACGGTCGGTATTGAGTTCACGACGTAAATATTCAGTTTTGTACACATCGTAAATGTTCAGTTTTGTACACGTCGTAAATGTTCAGGTTTGTACACGTCGTAAATGTTCAGGTTTGTACAAAAACATTTGAGTTCGGTATACTATACTGCATTGATGATGATTTGCTGTGGCGGTATTGCCTTCCCTGCTTTGCAGTAGTGGTCCAACAGTGGCCAAAACTCAAGAGTATCTGAAGTGGGTCGTAAAATGTGTCTACCTTCGCACAAGATTACTCTTGGCAGAGTTGTAGTTAGAAGGGTAATCGACGCTTCTATCCCACGGGAGTATTCACAAGATATTTAGAAAAGCGAAAATAATGCTGCACTGGCTGAGCACGTTAATTCTATGATCTTACTTACTTAGTCATTCCCCTTCTGCCGTGAGGTGTAGAAGTTTGGAAGAGAGAGCGCCAGAATATCCTATTGGCTGTCTTCCTCCTGGCCTGGTTCCATTCTAGTCTTCGGTCCTTCAAAGATTGTCTAATGTTGTCCTCCCAGCGGACTCTGGGTCGTCCTGTGGGTCTGGATCCCTGGCTCTCTGTTTCCCATGCTTGTCTCGGTAGCCGATCTTCTCCCATTCTGCAAACATGGCCAAACCATCTTAGTTGGGACTGTTCTACTTGGGTCTGCAGGGGGTGGGATTTAAGACCTTGACGTATGGTCTGGTTGCGGACCATGTCTCTTCTAGTTACTTCAACCACCTTCCTCAGATACCTCATTTCTGAGGTTTGGATCTGGCTTTTGTGGGTTGTAGTCATTGCCCATGACTCGCATCCATATGTCAAGACTGGAACATAGGTGGAGCGGTATACAGCCATCTTCGTTTTCTTACCAACCTCTCTCTTGCTGAGGAATCCTCGATTTATGGCCTGAAAAAGTCTCCCAGCTGCTGCTTTTCGGGTGGCCAACTCTTCTTTGATGCCACCCTTTCGGTCTATAATAGCTCCGAGGTATTTAAAGTGTTCGACCTCTCTAGGACCTGTCCTCCCAGCTTAATCTGATGTCTTCTTTCTTCTCGTGATATCACCATGAATTTTGTTTTAGAGCTGCTTATGACCATCCCTCTCTTCTCCAGCTCTTCCTTCCAGACTTGCAGGTTGGATTGGAGTTGTGCCTCTGATTTAGCAATCAGGGCAACATCATCAGCAAGTACCAGCTCTGAAATACAGACCTGTCTCATCTTCCAGTACCCCACTGAATACTTTCTTGTTCTCTCCATACATGCCTTAATGACATCGTCCATGAGGAGTATGAAAAGATAAGGTGACAGAATATCACCTTGTTTTACACCAGTGGTGGTCCTAAACTCTTCTGACTTATGCTTTCCTGTCCTCACATAATTTCTGCAAGACTTGTAGAAGTTCTGTATAACATGAATCAGAGATGCTGGAATGGTCTTCCTTGCCAAACAGTCCCACAGTTTGCTCCAGGGGACCCTGTCAAACGCCTTTTCCAGATCTATGAAACAAAGATAGATCTCACTCTTATACTCAAGGGCCTTCTCACTCAGCTGTCTTCTTCTTCTTCCTCATTCGTCCTGAAAAGGACGTTGGTTGCGTTGTGTCTGTTTACGCCGGAGCTGTGATATCTGCGTCTTTTGGCCGACACATCCGACTTCAGCATGGCATTTTTTGGGATTGGGTTTGCCTTCCCTCTTCGATAACTACTCTCTCAGCCTGACTGCAGTGATGCAGCCTGTTTCCAGGACCACCACGTGGAGGTGGAGTAGGGTCTTGGTCAGCTCTGGTTCGCTGACCATGATGCAAGCAGTCAAGCTATGGGTTGTCTCAGCTGTCTGAGTGTGAAGATTAGGTCTTGAGTACTTCGGTTTGCTCGGAATCCGCACTGGACCTCATCCAATTGTGGTTCAGCTAGGCGTCGGAGCCACTGCTCTAGGATTCTAGAGTAAATTTTACCAGGGACACTGAGAAGGGATATGCCTCTATGGTTTCCACACTGTCGATTGTCACCCTTTTTGAAAATTTGTGTTATGATGGCAATCTCCCAATCCTTTGGTATGGTCTTGTTGCACCACGCTGCCTGTAGGACCCTTAAGAGTAATAGGTCGCCTGATTCATTCATCATTCATAACCCTCCACTCCCAAAGGAGCATAGGCCTTCAACAAACACATGCCAAGTCCTCCTGTCACGTGCCATCATCTCAAGTTCTTTCCATGTTCTCCTCATCATTTTCGCCTGATGCTCCCATGTAATTAACTATTTCTGGTGTTATACCATCATTCCCTGCTGCTTTGCCCGTTTTGATTTTCTCCAGTGCTGCCTTCAGTTCTTCCATCTTTATGTCATCTTCACCATCTTTGGTTTTCTCTTCTGTGCTAGTGGTTATCATTTCTGATGCTACACCATGCTCACCATCCAGGAGTTCTGAGAAATATTCTTTCCAATTCTATGATCTGCCGACAACTTTTGTGAAGGATTAAGCAATTATTATTTTCAGCTCGTTAAGCCCCCACCTCTGATTTACTCAGTGGAATTCTTATTATTATGGTATAGTTCTGTTTAGAGTGTGTGTAGTAAATTGACTGAGATAAACATACAGTACATTTAAAAGGATTAAATCGAAGTTAAATTTGTATAATTACAAATAACAAAATTTAAAAATCACTTCAGGTTTTAACAAGTTTAAAGAATTGAATAATATTTTATGAAAAGGTTGTCATCACTGTTGTGATGGGATTTAACTGAATAAAGAAGGTCACTTTTGGCAGCGGATATTTTGCACTTAGCTGCCAATGTTAGTTCCTCCTCCCGCTTGGTTGGTTGTTGGTAGACTATCGCTGTTTACGCTCGATTCTGGTCAATGTTAAAGGAGGGCACGTTCCTAGAACGACAAGGAGTAACGCCAAAGTTGGTCCTTCGTCTTAAAGCGCAGGCCACTGTTCCTTTATTGTTCCAGAGATAGTACCCGTCAGCTGGTACCACCACCAATAACTGAAATGAAAGAATAGAAGCGAAACGCTCTCCTAAGTATTGTTATTTCCGACACATAGTTATGTGCCTCCTATTTCTATTTCACAATCCCATTTAACTCAGAATTACTCTCGATGAGTATTAAACTTAAGCTCTCGAGAGAATCCTTTCTTTACATTTAAATTGAACAGTTATATATATTGATTTTACATTTAAATGAAAAGGTTAATTATACAGATAGAATATGTTTTCATTTATATTTACACTGTTTGAAAAGTTTGAAACTTCCTTTAATTTTAAAGTTAATATGTTTTCGTTTAGATTTACACTGACTGAAAATGTAGATATTATACTTAGCATGTACATCATTTCTTTCATCTTTCCCTCCCTGCTCCATGTGGAACCTGGGACTATTTATGCGTTTTGTTCTCTTTAAGAAACTAGCAATAAAGCAGTCATCAGTCCCTTGCAGTGGTGGTTCATAAAATTATCATTCTATATGCTGAATTTGCCAGCATCAAATGACTTGGTCATTCCTAGCACTTTTCACACATTAAAATTCACATAGTAATATATACATATATGTTAGTTCACATGTTAGTAATGAAATATAGAATCTAAAATCACAACTTACGCCAATCGTGGCTCACAGACGTTTTTGCTGAGATAGATAAGTTAAGGCACCGGGTTAGGCCTCATTCACGTGTACTTGGGGTCGTTAATTTAGCACAAAAACTCCTTCTTTGACTTTGTTTTTTCAGTTTTCCAAGAGTCCGGTTCCTTATAAAAAAGGGATTTCCTGGGCTGTATTAAGTCTTACAATGTGTTCTGTAGTAAAATCTGCGAGATAATCGCTCATTTCAGTAAGATTTTAGTCCTATGATAATAAATAACCCCGCCCGTATGTGTCTGACTATAAGCATCTCACACGCCAGCATCGCGCTGAATTTTGTGCCATGGTAATGCTTAGAAACGATCCCGCCGTTTAAACCTACTCGCTTTCCTTGTGACGTACAATAAACATTTTTAACATTTTGCCCGATCTGATAGAGACTGCGGCAAGACTTATAATTAACGATCTGCCAGAAATGTGCTGCCAAGTTACTGTCTGAATTAACGTAATACTTTAACTTTAACGCCTCTAATAGTAGTAATCCTTACATTTTTTGATAGTGTAACACAAGACAACAGTAATAATTAACGCCAATTCTAACACCCGCCGCGCAAAACCCCGCTTCGCTTGACACGCGGTGGGATGGGCCCGATGATATATACCCACAGACAGTTTAAATTCTCGCCGAGTAATGTATTTCTGACGTCACTCAAACAAGTTAGTTATTTGAATAAAAATGCTAGAGAGAGATGAGAGGGGGAAGATGGCCGACTTGTGTAAAAAAATTTTATTTGACGATTGACAGTGACAAAATTGAAAATCTAAACCATACTGAAACTGACCATAAAAATCATATGGTAGTATAGCTTAGTATCTCCTGAGCCCAAATATGGTTTAAAATATATGGTAGTCCAATTACACTGACAAACAACATTTTTCTTTCTTATATATGGTAGTCCAATTATTAGCCAAGTTATTGACTGAAAAGATGCATGAATATTATTTATGTCTAAAATAACACTAAGACGGACAGACTGTGGAAAAACTTTACCTTGCTTGTTTTTTTTTTCATTGAACGTTAGTGGGGACGCCGCCAGCTTAGAAAGAGGCATGATTGTTACTTCTGCTTGACAAATATCTATGTAGTAATTCAAATTTGATCGGTTTCGAAACCAGTGCCTCAGTTGGTATAGGAGTGAAAGGGTGATAGAGAGAAACTAGGAAAAAACCGGTGTAACTAAAAATTCAGAACTTTCAGAAACATCTTTTTACTCTTCGCGACTTGGGCATAACTAACGCTTGTTCAGACATTTGCTATTGCAAAGACCAATCGACACATACAACAGACACAGAGTTGTGTTTGGAATTTTTTTTTTTTTTTTTAAAAAAAACTACATTTGAATTCTGGTAGTCGCAAGCTTTCCATTGGCCAGTACAACTAAAGATATTAGCAAAAAGCTTTCAATGCTCATCGCCAGTTGACAAAAAAGACTTTTTCTATCAAATACGCTGAGATCAGCTGTGTTAATTTGTGTAAAAGTAAGACATTATGCAAGAAAGGTGTGCCAATCAGGGATCGTATGCAAAAAGCAGCTCGGGCATAAAAATGTAATACACGAGCCATAAAGAATTAATTAGCAGTCTGGGCAGGGCAGACAAAAACTGAGGCCATTCTTTGCAAGTCAGCGTTATTTGTTACTATTTCTTGAAATTGTGGTAAGAATGCTTTATGTATTAATATGTTTATTACAACTGCCAAAGTTAGATACTGCTATTGGGAAAAGTGAAGGACATGCCGGGAGCAGACATTGTTGAGTCCTCACATTTAACTGTATCTAACTGTTGTATATTGTCATGATTTTGTTTTAATATTATTGTATTAGAATATGTTAGTAAGCCTCCGTGTTCCATGAACACTGTTCAACATGCCTGGAGCGTTTATAATTTAAAAAAGAGAGCAAATCATACACAAGGAAATGTGGTTACTCCACGTTATTGTATTGAGGAAAACTATGTAAAAGTACAGTGGCGTATCTGCCATAGAGATCTGAGGTGTGGTCACAGCAAGGTGTGAGTCATATAAAATTAGGGGCGAGTGCACCTGTATGCACGCGAGGCTGACCCCATACCACCATATGTAAATAATAAGAATAAAGTGTGATCAGATATAAAAAGGCCAGGGTGTCTTTTTATTGCAGAGGTTTTATTTCCTGTTACCAGCCGGTGACAGGAAACCTGATGAGTGAGTGTAACATTTCCTGTTACCAGCCGGTGACAGGAAACCTCTCTCGGTAAATCGTTTACGCTGTCAGCAGATAGCTGGAGGAGCTTGTATGTGCTGAGATATCTATATTTTCTGCAACGACATACTGAATTATCCTTCTATAAAGAATCCCAGGTGATTTGTTAGCATCTGGGTATATCTGACACTTCAGTTACAATAAACTTTGGTATTTTCAATCATACCCAGGATGTTATGGGGCGTGATGAAACTACAGCCCCTCCTAACAAGTGACAAACCCTATTAGATAATAAAGTTGTAATCTGTGAATACACCAACAGGAGAGATAGAGTGACATTATACTTATCGGACAAAGTGTCCACACATTTTAGTTAATCCTTTTATGTAAACTATCTTTTCCTCATTTTCAAAGACATGTCCAAAAGAGATGGCGGGAAAGGCAGATTAAATTGTAAAAAGAAAATATTCTATTTTAAAGAAAAACCTTAACCACTGTTTTATTCAATTCCTTATAGTGAGTAAACGTGTTTGTGTTTATGTACCATCATTTTCAATTCTCCCCTAGACATTAGGTACATCATACACCAGACACTAGAGCCAAAATAGTGACCGTGTGAGATCTAGGGAGGTATCGTTAGGTTCCCTACAAATACATCATCATCATCTTTTAGAGTCAGGGGCCTACATGTGCTTGACCTCACACGGTTAACACAGACACCGATTTCTTTCCTTCTAGGTATAACATCATAACCTCCCCAGCAAATTAAACTTGCTACATGTTCCAATAAAAGTCCGGTCTGATAAAAGGAAATCCTTAATTTTCTTCTGGCAAGTCTAGTTGTTCTTGGCAAGTGATTCCTCAGAGTAAATTTTTACAGTGAAGGAACGCTGAACAAACGCCAGGTTATATTCACGGTCCTACCCCGTACTGTTTGTTATGGAGCTCAAATGATCAGCCAATCTGATTTGAATATATTGCATGACTCATCTAGTGCAAAATTTCAAACATTACTTTTCTGAAAATGGGCTGTAAACGTCCGATTGCCCTGTGTACCAACTCATAAACATGTCGTTAAACTCATACGACAACGTGTGTCAGATTAACACTTTGTTAATTTTATCTAAAGTAATGTCTTATCTGTTGCTTGAGCACACAGAAAATCCGTCTCTTACCGTCTCGGCAACGACGCACTCTTGTTTATCAGTGATTAAGCAGATTGCGCTGGCGATTTAGAGTTAATCTGCCGTGGCCAAGCTGTGGTAGATGAGAATTATCTCAGCCTCCCCTTGTAACGAAGGGAGAAATTGATAACAAGCAAACATGGAGACTAATCTCTGGGAGGGGTGTACGAATGAAAAAAAATAATATCTGCTACACAAAGCAGAGAAAAGAAAGAAAGAAAGTGCGACAATTGAAAGCACGCAATAAAAATCAGTACAAAAATGTAACTGATACTGCCGTAGTGAAACAGAGATCGAGAAGGGGCGCCTCATTCTGTTACATTTGCCTTCTCAAATATAAGACATGTATTTATTGCACTCCCCAGCATTCAGGTCACATACCCTGGGAGGGGAATTTACCCTTATTTGAGAAGAACTGCTTCGTTTATATAATTCTTTCTACATCCTATTTTTCTGTTGTCCCTTCAACCATGTACACATTTTGTCTTACACCTCCTCTCTAAAATTTATTATTATTATTATTACACTAGAGTTGTTTCTCATTCCCTTTCCTACTTAGTATTTACTTTTTTGACACCCAGAAGCTGTAGCCTATTTACGTTTTCATGGCATGATCTGTGATCGACTAAGTTGTCAAAAACTTGGTTTTGGCAGCTCATACGCTTGTTCTCGCTTCTATTGAGTTTCGTGTGTTTCTTACTTAGCTCTTGCTTTTTTCCCTTTCTCTGACGAAGGCGTTATGGTTGTAACGTTGGCTATTACTTTGTCTTTTGTCATAGTAAAACGAATCATCAATTTTCGATTTATTTGTATCGTATTCATCCACTCAAAGTGTTAGAAGGAGGAACATTGGTTAATGAACGAAACTAAATGTTGGGAATATTTCACTAACACTCCGGAAAGAAAAGAATGAATATTCCTGGAAAGGCACGCTCCTGAAAACAAACCATTCACATATGATAGTACTCATATATTGAAAAACTCGATTACAGTACATTAGTTGATTGTTTGTGTGCGTAGAATCGACTCATTTTTCAACTTATTAAGTATCGATTATATGTCAGCCAGTACGGCTTCCGAGAAAGAAATATGCAAATGTGTTTTCCTGATTGATAGTTTATTCTAACGTATTTGTTTGTTTTTCTGTATTGGTTTGTTATTATTGTAGATCGGGTCCAGAATAGCGTGTTATGCCGATCTTTGATCACCAACTAATAGAGGTTCATTTGTTTCAAGAAATATTTCTACCTATTCAGCATCGTAGTTTGTTTTCCCGCAAAATATACAAAATATATCTACAAAGTATCTCAGAAACAGTTGGGGTCTGAGTGGTTAAAAGGAATGGTGTCCTCCTCGAATTCTTGAGGTACTAGGTTCGATTCCTAGTTTAGGGAACGTAATTTAAGGAATTTTTTTTCAGAACCAGTGGTCCTAATGACATCATACTCCCCCCTGGTCTCCTGGGTAGTGAGATCGGATGCCTAGCCTTCTCGGATAGGGGCGAAAAAAAGGAAGTCCCGTGCGCAAGTTGCGCACGTTAAAAATCCCACGGCAGTTGGAAATAGTAAATAGTAGGCCTATCAGGCCGCTGTCCTGGCAAAAATAAAAAAAATTAGAAACCAACCCACTACAAAAATATTTATAGAATGTGTGATTCCTATATGCACACACTGGGATTCTCACCGGTGCTACCGAGTTTGTGCACTGTGCTGAGATCATCCTTGTGTGATCGAAGGGAGGAGATCGGAGCACTGATGGAGTTGCCGGTATGCAATGAAGAAAACCAAACAAAACAAAACCAATCTCAGAAACAGTTTGAATCGATGATCTTGGATCCAGTTGTTGAAGAGTTCTGCCATATTTTACATTCCATTGGATCCAGTGCATATTAACAAGGGATGCATGCACCTTCGGGGGTTGCACGACCCGATTTCTGAACAAAGAGAAGGGGGATGCCAGATAATTTAGAAAGCGGATCTCATAAGAACGCAATATAATACACACAACTCAAATATCTTTGTACAAAATAGAATAGCGAGTAATTCAATACTAAACGCAAGTCATATTTTTAAAAAAACATAACAAAAATCATGATCTCAAACATAAGTAAGAAGAAATAAGAACGAAGGACTCAACCATTGCCCTTCATTGGTTACCCTCCTGATAAGGTTGATAATGTTGGATTTTTATTCCCGTTAATGATATCCACCAAAAGATAGATATAAGTGGATGGAAGCAGACATCATCATCATCATCAGTTGATAAGATCTCTATGGTGTTGTTTGCTCCACTGTAGTGTATGGAATGTCAACTTGACCTACGCAGTGGTGTGTAGACATGGATTGAGTGTACAATGTGCGAATGATGATAAGGGTTCGTGTTGTTGACAAATGTTCTTTTCTCACACTCATGTATGACTGGAAGTCATCGACACCAACGACTGTGTACCTTTTCTAAAGTTTAATTGGACGTACACACTCGACAGCACAGATAGTGACAAATCACAGGTTGGCATAATACATCATAGTACAGTGGATAAATGATCTTGCAATGTTATGTTACATGGGCACTCATGTAGATTAATATTATAATGGACTGTCAGTAGCCAAGCCCTCAGCATCGCCCATACATATAAATCATCTGACTTCACTGACTGAGCACGTCAGCTTATAAACAATATTTCAGATGGCTTCTAAACCTAATCTCGTTTAGCGACGATTCTCCCACATAATGTTCAGCACATATTTTTTTCATATAATAATATTGAACCGCTAATAACGGGTTCTCATGTGTAGCAGTGATCTCTGGACTAAACAAGCGATAATACGGGCATCCCCTTTCTCTTCTTGAAAGTCGCTACATGTTTTGGTTCCAAGATGGCTTCACTCGTGAACTGTCACTCACGTTTGGATGCAGATAATGAATCTGTCCTAAAGTTAGTCATTCATAAAACATTGCATTGCTCTGTAGATTTGATCATGAACAATTGACTGCATTCTACAGAATATAGTGCTGCTAGGAATCGAAGTCGTTTTCATCGAGTCAAATATATTCTCTTAGACATTCAAATCGTTACTATCGAAAATGGTGGCTTCGATCGAGAGTTCATAAGAGTATCTTTGATTACCTTGGTAGAGGAAATATGAAACTGCCATTCCTTGGCAATATGAATAAACACTGGGGTAAAGCATACACGATAGGTTTAGACGACTATCACCTTCCCCACAAATACTGAGATCACTTTTTCCCGGCGACAGGCCGACATAGGAAAACACACAGTCCCTATCAGGACGAAGCCAAATCACACCACACTCTAGCGACACATCCGCCGAATAGCCTTTGACCTCTCTAGAGACAACAGAACATATAGTTCGACTTAGATATGTAAAGATATACAGATATAAGACAGACTCGTCCTACTCAGACAAACAATACACATAAATTCAGGCCATAGATATTCTGAAGCAAGAACAATCTATTATTACCCAAACAACGAATAAATCGCAGTAAAATGGATTTATCCGCGGAGTTTGATCGAAGAGATGGCACAACTTTCAAGGGAAGTAACTCAATAATGACTTTCCCTTAAGCACTAAAAAATTACCTATGTATAATATTGTAAGATATCAAAGACTGCACGTAACAGTCTTACCACACCTCCCGGGAAAAAAAAAAATGGAACATTTTTTTTTTTTTGAAATACATCTAGGAGCAACGTACAATAGGCTCACAACGCATGAATAATGCGCAGATGAAAATATCAGGAATACCTATAACGCCTAATATGAGGCTAAGTCGACTTATGGAGCGACTGGTGAGAATGTGTCTCATAAACTGAGAGAAATTATTTCTCTACAAGTATATTTTTCCAGGAAGGTGTCATCAAAGTATAATACAATTCTGGCAATTACACAATGCCTAAAAAATTCATATCATCATTTCGTATTAGATATCTTAAATTTATGATTTATGAAGAAAAAATCATCAAAGCACAGCGGTGAATAAACATCCATGAACCGCTATGTAGTGATACAATCATTATATTATTAAATTACAAATGTGTATCTATCATGATATAGAAAAGGAACTACTATAGAACTAGACATATCAAGAAGTCTAAGCCCTAATAGTTATGTGGAATCATGTGGGCATCTTGACAGAATGTCTGCCATCACATTATCTGATCCACGAATAGCTCGCACAGAGAAATGAAAAGGTTGAAGAGCAATTGCATATCGAGTAGACCTCGAGCCTTCAAATTCTTACTCTGTATAGCAGTAAGAGCTTTTTGGTCGGTTTCTACTATGAAATGTGCGCCTAGAAGGAATCTCTGTAGTTTGAGGATCGACCAAACCATAGCTAATAGCTCACGGTCTAAAACCGAATAATTCCTTTCTGCCGCATTAAGTTTTCTGGAAATATACATTACAGGATGCAGAGTTCCAGAGTACTCTTGCATTAGTGCCGCTCCAATCCCAGTGGATGAAGCGTCACTACGAAGAACGAATGTCTTATCTTTAGTGGGTAGCACTAAAATAGGTGGTGTTGAAAACAATGTTTTAATCTTATCCAGAGAGCATTGGCATTCCTGAGACCAGTGGACCACATTAGGCGAACCTTTCTTTAGAAGTGTTGAGAGAGGTGCCATGATAGAGGATAGATTCTGAATGAATCTGCCATAAAATTAAATAAGACCTAACAGACTTCTCACCTGTTTTTTAGTCTTAGGGATTGAGATGTTAAGTATCTTACTAGTATTATGGTCCTCTGTCTTTAGGAAACCATGACCAACTCGGTGGCCTAGGAAAGAAATTTCGCTAAAACCAATATAGGCTTTAGAGGGTTTCGCTGTCAGGTTGTGCTCACGCAAAGTAGACAGCAATTCATCTAACCCTGAATAGTGATCTTCCCAAGTATCGCTGAAAAGACAGATGTCGTCTAGATATGCAATGACATCTGACCGATAAGATAGGATTCGGCGCATCATGCGTACGAACGTAGCTGGTGCGTTCATAAGACCGAAAGGCATAAAATTCCATTGGAACAAACCTCTAGGTGTTGAAAAAGCCGTGAGAGGTTTGGCGCGTTCAGATAAAGGAACTTGCCAATATCCTTTAGACAAATCAAATTTAGTGAAAAAATGAGATTTGGAGAGTCGAGTAAGTAGCTCTTCCAGTAAAGGCATAGGTTCGGCATCGAACTTCGTTACTTGATTCAATTTTCGATAGTCAACGCAAAGACGTATGTTATTGTCTTTTTTTACGCACAATAACCATCGGCGAAGAATATGCAGAGGTGGATGGTTCGATTATTTTCAAATCTATCATCTCATCCAACTCTTTCTCGACCTGTGCTTGAAAATGTATAGGTATAGGATAAGGTCTAACCCTAATAGGAGTATGGTCAGTTAGAACAATGTCATGTTGAATGACATTCGTTTGTCCAGGGATGTCAGTGAGTACATCCTGAAATGTTTGCAACATAGTTGAAACTTGTCGCTGTTCTCCTAGAGACAAATCAGGAGAGACAGTAACGTTCTTCCATGATTCACTGGAATGAAGTGGGATCATTGGAAGAGGAAGATTTACATCTGAAAAACTTGTTTCCTCATCCTGTATCACGGACAGTGATGAGTAATGACCATGTTGTACTGGAGAATTGTCCGTTGCTTGGAAAATGGGTTGCAAATAATCCGGATGTTCATGGAATTCAGTAAGCATATTGATGTGGAAGGTTTTATGCTTCCCATCAATATCGACAATATAGTCGACATCGGAAATTTTCGATATTATATCGTACGGACCTTTCCAAGAAATAAGTAATCTGTTTTCCCTACAAGGTAGTAATACAAATGCTTTGTCACCAGGACAAAGTTGTCGTAAGCATCTCTTCTTATTGGCAAATTGCCTTGCCTTCTGTTTCGCAAATTCAGAAGAAGAAGTTGCTAATTTGCATGCTTCGATAATTTTTTGTCTCAACGCGATGACATATTCGTAGGATGACTTTGTGTCATCGTCAATATTGTCAGATGTTATGAGATCGTGAAGCAACGACATAGGGCCACGCGGACGCGCGCCAAAGACGAGTTCAAAGGGAGAAAATCCCGTATGTTCATTGGGTACCTCTCTGTAAGCGAAGAGGGCCGCAGGTAAAACTCTGTCCCAGTCTTGAGGATGATCCTCAGTTATCTTCCCCAGTAAGTTTTTAAGTGTTCTATTAAGGCGTTCGACCATACCATTAGACATTGGATGGTAGATACTACTTAAAGATCTATCTATCTGCAGGGTAGACATTACTTGAGACATGGTATCTGATATTAGTTGGGTGCCATGGTCTGACAATATCTCTCCGGGGAACCCCAGACGAGAAAATATAAGCCAAAGAGCATCTGCAATATCAGCAGTAGTAATGCTCTTCAGAGGAATAGCCTCTGGCCAACGTGTGCACATATCAACACACGTCAAGATAAACTGATGTCCTCTGGCAGACTTGATCTTAAATGGACCAATAATGTCTATGGCCATTTTTTGAAACGGCCGAATAGGAATGTCCGCCGCCTGAATGGGTGCAGCATGCCGTGGACCTTTGGATTTAACTTCCTGACATACTTTACAAGATCGACAATAAATACGTATGTCCTTGTTTACCAATGGCCAAAAGAAAGCCGCAAGGACTCTTGACTTAGTACGGGAAAAACCCATGTGTCCAGCACACTGAGAGTCGTGAGCGTGCTGCAAAATTTTAACTCTCAAATTCTTGGGAACCAGGATTTGAGAATGACTTGACGTAATGGAGTCTTGAACCATACGTACAAGTACGCCATTCTTCTTTGTAATCCACGATTTACGACTTGTGTCCTTATTCGGATCACCTTTAGTTGCAAGAATGAAGAATTTCTTCAGAGTGGGATCATCTTCTTGCTGTTTTATAAACGAGTCACGAGAAATTACCAAGGGATTATCTTGGTTATGCACTTCATTATCTTCAATAGATGAAGTTTGAGGCACATTAAGAGCCTGAGCTCTAGTGACTACAGCGTTAGCAATCTGCATGTTTTGCCTTTCCCACGTGGAAATTTGTTGCGGAGTGCATTCCTTGACTCCATGAATGCGACCGATGATGAGGTCAGCGATCGGATTCGGAAGAAGACATGCGTGTACATCTCCCGTAAAGAAAGGAGTAGCAATCCTAATGATAGCAGTAGAGTATTTCTCTAATGTGCCGCCAAATGTTACACATTTGACTACTTGTCCAGTGGCACGGGAAGGATCTACGAGTGACTGCCTAACACCAATTGTGGTGCATCCAGAATCAAATAGCACAGAGACTGGATTGTTATTCACTAAACCCTTATGTAAGACAAGAGAACCTCTTCCATCATGCGCGACTGATGCCGGAAGAGCAGGAAGAGGATGGCCACAGCTTAAAGTAGACACTGTGGTTGGCTCAAATAACGTTTTGCATTGGGGGCACTGAGATGCTCTCCCAAAATCAAAAGCGGCACATGCCATATTACTAGCATCATTATTATCTTTACTCTGTTTATAGGCTTCATGGGACTCTTGTTGTACAGAGTTTGCCTGAAAATGTGGTTTATGTCTTTTGTTTTGAGATCTACCTCGGTTATTATCACCTCTGTAGTTATTGTTACCTCTATTGTAACCCCTATTTGGGTTTGAGTCATAGTTCCCTTGGTTACCATTATCATATTCATTATAATGAGTATCTCTGTAATTATGATCTTGTTGACTCCAAGACGGATAACCCTGATAGTTTCTATAATTACTTCCTCTACGGAAATTCCTATAATTATGACCACCCCTGTGTCGAGAGCTATCAGGTCGTCTCCAGTTCTTTGAAGAAGAACCCTGAAATGATTGGTTACCTTGGTTTTGATAACTATTATGGTTACCTTTTTTATCAAATCTGTTTTGAGGTCCCTGAAATCTGTGTGAATAATTGGGATTGTATGGTGTTGCTGAAGCAACTGGCATACTCTCCTTAATCTTAGTGTTGCCAAAAGTCACGTCGGGGTGTGCAGTGACATATTGGGAACAATATTCTTCCATTTCTTTTAGAGATTTGGGTTTACGCTCATGTATAAATTCAAGGAAAGGTTTGTTCACACATGACATAATCTTATCTCTGAGCAACAAATCCATAAGTCCTTCATACGTTTTTTCTGTTTTGGAAAGCTCAATCCAACGATCAACTGTGAGACGTGCCTTTGCAGTGAATTCTGAGAATTCTACACCCGTCTCAGGTACCATCGTCTTAAATAAAAGGCGATAGCCTTCCTCACTTAGCTGATATTTTTTTATCAAAGCCGCCCTAATGACATCATAATTATCCTTATCTGCTTCTCCTACAAGGCATAATCTAGTCAAAGATTCACCTTTCAAGTTTTCTGATAATTGATTAGCGTATTGTGATTTATCCACATTATGTGTACGACAAGAACGTTCAAATCTATCCAGCCAGAATGTAATATCGTCACTGGACTGATTGAACGGTGGAACCTTAACCTTGTAAGTAGAAGGTTTACCATTACCACTAGATGCCTGATTAACATTACTCATACTTGTCAATCTCAATTTCTCCAACTCAAATTCATGTTCTCTTATTGCTTTTTTCTCTTCAGCATCTAATCTTTTTTGTTCAGCCTCCCTGTCTAATCTTTTTTGTTCAGCTTCCCTGTCTAATCTTTTTTGTTCAGCTTCACTGTCTAATCTTTTTTGTTCAGCTTCACTGTCTAATCTTTTTTGTTCAGCCGCAGCTTCTCTTTCTAATTTTTTTTGTTCAGCTTCCCTGTCTAATCTTTTTTGTTCAGCTTCACTGTCTAATCTTTTTTGTTCCGCAGCAGCTTCTCTTTCTAATTTTTTTTGTTCAGCTTCAAATCTCCTTTCCTCCACCTGCATCTGTAATTTCTTTTGTTCAGCAGCAGCCTCAGCTTCTCTTTCTAATCTTTTCTCTTCCGCCATAGCTTTTCTTTCTTCTGCAGCTAATCTTTTCTCTTCTGCCATAGCTCTTCTCTCTTCTGCAGCTAATGCTTTGTCATATTGAGCAACTGCCCATTGTTCTAATTGTTGACCAGTTTTATCAAGGGCTTTCCCTTGTATAATGAAGTATTCTAATGTAGACATGGTGTCTAACAATAATACTAATCACCTGAAATAATAATAATACCACAAGTTCTCAATGACTTGATTAATCAGTATACTATCCCAATATCTGTGGGTCACAAGCCTTTAATAAGGTCTTGTATAATAGTAATAATAATCAGGTACTGGTTTATACCATAATCCAAGTGCAGTGCACAGGCAATTGTGTCTTATGAAATATACCTATATAAAAAATATGTCAACCAACAGAATACATAAAGTACAAATAGGACTGACAATACAAGAACGTTTGCAGAAATCAAAATAAATCAAATAGGGAAATCAATGAAAATAATCACTGAATCTGCAAAGAATAACAACACCAATGACGTCACAATATATGAATACAAATTGTGAATAGAACTGAAAGATAGAAAAGAGTAGACCAACAAATTACAAACAACTCAAAACAAAACTAAAGAACAAAGAAATATTACAAAAATAACAATAATTACAGTCTTCACAGCTAACACAAAAGCAACAGTTGTCGCAGCAAATTTTCAATCAAGAAAATTGCACCTATAGAAAACGCCCACAACGGACCCTCTATGACGTGGGATATTCTGTTGTGAGGACGCCGCCCAACCTTAAACACAACCCGCTGACATAGAAACTAACATACTATACAAACAAATAACATGTAAACATAAATATATATAAAATTATGTGTATGATAGTAGTATGTGTTGCAAAATAGGCTCAGTTTTACAGTAATGGCAAAGTTATTTTTATGAAAATAAACAAACTGCCACTTTATTCAATTAAACATTCTGGCCTTAAATATTAAAGTTCATATATGGAAAACAAGAAGATCCATCGATGAAAATAGGACTTCTTAGTACACAAATACTGTCTTCCTGTTAACATTGACAAGAATTGATCCAACTGTTCTGTGAAACTCTGTAATGTCTAATGTAAAACTGTCAACAACGCTGGCCTACATACTGCATTCACTTGACAGGTCACGTGACGAAGTGTTGACAAAGAGCAAACCAATACTGCAAGTGTGTCGTATCAGCCACAGGAAACGGTCTGGTATCGGTAATCTGTTGACTTCTGAACTTCTGCGAGGTCAAACCCAGAAAGCTGGTCCACCAGTTGATAAGGTTGATAATGTTGGATTTTTATTCCCGTTAATGATATCCACCAAAAGATAGATATAAGTGGATGGAAGCAGACATCATCATCATCATCAGTTGATAAGATCTCTATGGTGTTGTTTGCTCCACTGTAGTGTATGGAATGTCAACTTGACCTACGCAGTGGTGTGTAGACATGGATTGAGTGTACAATGTGCGAATGATGATAAGGGTTCGTGTTGTTGACAAATGTTCTTTTCTCACACTCATGTATGACTGGAAGTCATCGACACCAACGACTGTGTACCTTTTCTAAAGTTTAATTGGACGTACACACTCGACAGCACAGATAGTGACAAATCACAGGTTGGCATAATACATCATAGTACAGTGGATAAATGTTTTTGCAATGTTATGTTACATGGGCACTCATGTAGATTAATATTATAATGGACTGTCAGTAGCCAAGCCCTCAGCATCGCCCATACATATAAATCATCTGACTTCACTGACTGAGCACGTCAGCTTATAAACAATATTTCAGATGGCTTCTAAACCTAATCTCGTTTAGCGACGATTCTCCCACATAATGTTCAGCACATATTTTTTTCATATAATAATATTGAACCGCTAATAACGGGTTCTCATGTGTAGCAGTGATCTCTGGACTAAACAAGCGATAATACGGGCATCCCCTTTCTCTTCTTGAAAGTCGCTACATGTTTTGGTTCCAAGATGGCTTCACTCGTGAACTGTCACTCACGTTTGGATGCAGATAATGAATCTGTCCTAAAGTTAGTCATTCATAAAACATTGCATTGCTCTGTAGATTTGATCATGAACAATTGACTGCATTCTACAGAATATAGTGCTGCTAGGAATCGAAGTCGTTTTCATCGAGTCAAATATATTCTCTTAGACATTCAAATCGTAACTATCGAAAATGGTGGCTTCGATCGAGAGTTCATAAGAGTATCTTTGATTACCTTGGTAGAGGAAATATGAAACTGCCATTCCTTGGCAATATGAATAAACACTGGGGTAAAGCATACACGATAGGTTTAGACGACTATCACTTCCCCACAAATACTGAGATCACTTTTTCCCGGCGACAGGCCGACATAGGAAAACACACAGTCCCTATCAGGACGAAGCCAAATCACACCACACTCTAGCGACACATCCGCCGAATAGCCTTTGACCTCTCTAGAGACAACAGAACATATAGTTCGACTTAGATATGTAAAGATATACAGATATAAGACAGACTCGTCCTACTCAGACAAACAATACACATAAATTCAGGCCATAGATATTCTGAAGCAAGAACAATCTATTATTACCCAAACAACGAATAAATCGCAGTAAAATGGATTTATCCGCGGAGTTTGATCGAAGAGATGGCACAACTTTCAAGGGAAGTAACTCAATAATGACTTTCCCTTAAGCACTAAAAAATTACCTATGTATAATATTGTAAGATATCAAAGACTGCACGTAACACCTCCCATTGTGGAATCACCAGAAATGAGTGAGCCAATGCTATATCTAGAAGTGGCAGTAAAATGGAACAATTCAGTCACACATTTCTCTATCTACTCCTTCTTCTTTGTTACTTAGCCGCCAACTGTCAAAGCAGTCAGTGGTCATCATCCCTGGTGGCGTTTTGTAGGGCAGCAACAAACTGCTTCCACTTTGTTCGGTCGGCGGCCATCCTTCGTGCAGTGCACCAGCTCTGGTTCATTCTTTGCATCTCGGCCTCCACTGTTCTCCGCCAAGTTGTTGTTGGTCTGCCTCCCTTTCGCTTTCCTTCGTTCACTCTACACCACGTGTTAATGCAGTCCCCCTCATCTTCCGCGTTCTGTAAAGAGGAGACAGGAAATTCGTCATTAGATCACTCTCAGGTCCAGATGTAAATTCTAGCAGCTTGGCATATTACTACATTTTAGTCACACCTGTAATTTAATTCAACATTTCTGAAAGCTCTATTCTTTGATCTAAAGTACTATAAACATTAAAGAAACTTGTTGATAGCCTTACATGACAGTATTTCCGTCTCCATCTATCTCTCTTACCCTAGAGATTCGAGAAGTAGGACTACCTTGTAATGCTATCAACAAGTTTCCTCTATGTGTGTCCTGTCCATCGCTAACGTCTTCTTCTCCATTCTTGTATCGTATTGAAGAAAACGAAAAAAAAAAAGCAAAACACACAAAATGTATTAGAAAGTGCTCGCAATCGGTTGGGCTCACATGAAGGAAATCTTTCGATAGCCTCACAAGGCAGTCCTTGTTCTGGAATTCTCAAGTTAAGAGACTTACAAGCAGACTGAATAACACATGGAAAAGAGAACTGAGGACAGAAATGAAAATGATGAGGAAGCCAAGCAAAGACCATGAGCTGATAGTGCGCGTCAGGAAGACTTGGCATGTGTTTGTTGAAGGCCTATGCTCCTTCAGGATCTAAAGCAGTGTTTCTTAACATTTTAGAGGTCCCACACCCCTTTACAGCATCATAAGAAGCCTCACCCCTTTACAGCATCTTAAGTTTGTTATGATATAAAAATGTATAAATAGGAAAGGACTTTTCATTTACTCTGTAGATTATGTAGATAGTTTCTTCACCGTCTGCGTACACTTCCAGACGTCGAGTTGAAGAGGTCTTAATAAAGCAGTGGTCAGCCTGCGGTTGTTGGCATCTCCATAGAGATTGTCCAGGTGTAGTACTGGAGATGGTCATATGTACGTGCTGTGTTCCTCATGTTGGGCACATTTGCTGCTGATGTTTAGCAATCACTGTATCGGTGCTATAGTTACACTCAGCCCCGGTCAGTTCCCTGGGGGGGGGGGGGGGGGGGGGGGGGGGGGGGGGGGGGGCGGGGGGGGGGGGGGGGGGGGGGCGGTCTCTGGTGAGACAAAGAAAGATTATGACTACTGCTCCCACGAACATGTCGAACAAAGCGACAAAAATGAGGTAATGCATGGGACTAGCGATCTCATAATGTAAAACATTTCTACGGAAACTACCACTGCAAGAGCGTGAGAATGCTTGGTGTAGGTTTCCTGCAAGGAGACCAACTGCGGTGGTGGTTTCATGTACCATAATGAATGAAAAGAAGACTAAATGAATAAATAACAGTTAAACGCAGCAGTAGTTCATAACCCCTAGCTTCATGAATAGATGGTATCTCAGTCTGTTGTGGCCTGTGCGCATTCTGAAGATTACCACCTGTTCACTTCTGTTGAGCTGGTCTGTAGATCACAGATAGTTTATCAAGAACTGTGTACAGATATTGGGCTATATATTACGGACAGCTTTCACAAACAGCGACGCGGCAACAATGCCCGTTGTCTAATTCAGGGTTTCTTAACTTGTGGTCAACGGGGACCGCCTTGGAATTGACGCTATGGGATCTGAGTACATAATCCAAAATTTAAAATATGAAGTTTTTTATTTTGTACATATTTTTCCGGGAGGGATTCATAGCCTTCATCGGACAATCAAAGTAGTCCATAGCCTTCATCGGACAAAGGGGTCGATATCCTCAATAGAACAATCAAAGGGGTTCATAGCCTTCACCGGGCAATCAGAGGGGTCCATAGTCTCAATAGGACAATCAAAGGGGTTCATAGCCTTCATCGGGCAATCAGAGGAGTCCATAGTCTCAATAGGACAATCAAAGGGGTTCATAACCTTCATCGGGCAATCAGAGGGGTCCATAGTCTCAATAGGACAATCAAAGGGGATCATAGCCTTCATCGGGCAATCAGAGGGGTCCATAGTCTCAATAGGACAATAAAAGGGGACCATGGCACAAAACAGATTGAAACCCTGATCCAATTAGTTGGCGTTACTCATGTTATCATGTTTTCTTTACCATTTTTTGGCCGACATGTTTAAATTTTCGATTTAGCGTTTCCGCACCACTGGGTTTATATTTACTAAATCTTAAAGGCCTTTTCGGTCGGTCTGCTGATAGAGAAAAGTAGAAGGACGTCAAAACATCGTCATTATCAGAGTATAACATCTTATGTGGTAACAAACGCGTTCAAACAGAACACCTTGTTAAAATGGTCAACATAGACAAGCCGCCATTAACTTGTGAATCAACAAGTGTCCATTATTCGTCGTTAAATCGTATACATTTCATACACTCTTCATCAACAAATTATTCCTCACAACAAGCTTTTTTCGTTCCATTTCATCCACATATTATTTCTCATAGAAAGTCCTATTGTAATACACTAAGACATGAGATCATATTCGGTAAAATAATATGTTTTAATCCATAGACACAACCCAGCTAATATGAGAGAGCCTCTTGACAACCATTGGAAACATGTACGTTTCAGACGAGAATTTTACTACAATGGTCCACGTCTTGTTTACCGATGCCTTTCTGCGCCACAAATACTGTACGTTCAAATAAGATTTACTATTAGCTGCGCAAAATGCATCGTAACACTAGACTACCTCTATCAGCTCGGGGATATCTTGTATTAATGAATGTCCATGCGGAATCGGACTCTAGACCCTGAAAACATTCTCCAAAACTGTCCAGCCCATGATAAACCTACGATGCCAGATCTAGTCATGGGGTGCTGAGCTTACTCAGAAGCTATAAGGCTGCAGCGATGACGTGGAAAAGACTGTGGACTTCGTCCTGGCGACTGGCCTGCAGATTTAGCATGACTAACAAACTGAACGCAGAAGAAGTGTTAATTAAATAAGGCACTTACACTGAGTACCTTTCCAGCATATATCTCTTTATTATCTTCCCACTGACTTGTTAGTCGTTTGCCTTATGGGTTTGAATAACGTTTAAGTTTAAAAAATAATTTATTTGTCTGATATCTGTTGTATGGAGCGTCCGATTGGCAAAGTGGTTAGAGCGCTGCTCTCTTGCGTCAAAGGTGCCGGGTTCAAAACAGAGTGGCGTCACGCTTCAGTCTACCCAGCTGTAAATGGGTATTTGACTCTGCTCTTGAGTTATTGTAATTGTTATTGTTGAACAGAATCAACATCACTGTACTCCGGGCAAACCCATTGGCGCTCAGTCTCCCTCAGTAAATGTCGAATAGTGGAATGATAACTGTCCCTGTAGCTCGCTGGTTGTATACACGAATGAAGCATCCTCTCATACGTCCATCTCTGCTAGCCTTACGTTTGAGTCTCTTGAGTAAGGGAAGGAAAAGGCAGCAAGGAAAAGAACTGGTCGCTCCCACCTCTCGATGCTGGACCTAGTATAGTGAAGTCTCTGACACCTCACCTACGGCAGTATCTGCTATGAGGCTATCTTAACTTTTTTTAAAAATCTTCTGTACGAATGAGTGGTAGATGCTAAACGACAACAGGTGAATAGTCGGCACTACAAAGAAAGAAAAACACAACAGCGACGTAAGTGACGTAGAAGTGATGGACTCACCCAGGAATTGAAGCAGGGGTCATCCGAAAGGCGTCACCGAAAAACATATGGGGGAAGAGAACAGGTGACGCTGGCGATAAACTGGACATGCATTAAGAAAACCTGCTAATAGCATTGCTTGATAGTCCTTGTTCTGGAATCCACATGGTAGGACACGTAGAGGCAGAGAGAAGAACACACGGAGAAGAGAGCTGGAGACAGACATGAAAATGGTGAGGAAGACGGCATCTGACAGAAGGACTTGGCATGCATGTGTTGATGGTCTATGCTCGTTGGGAAGTTGAAGATGAATGAACGAGTCACATCATTTTGGGTCGATCTCTTCTTCACTGCGGCAGTAATCAGTTACATTTATTGATAGTCTATGCTAGTTGGGAAGTTGAAGATCAATGAACGAATGAATGCATGAATCAAACTTGGTATGAAAAAGAATTATTGCATGAAATACTCTTCATTTTATAGAATGCTATTTTTGCCTGAGCTATGTTGCTCTTCACCATTGAACTGCATCTTCCATCCGTTGTTATTAATGTGCCTTGGTATTTGCATTTATTTACCTTTTTCAAAAAGAGTTCTATGTGCGGTACTTTGATAGTGCATTCTGAGGAAGCCATTTTCTTTTTACAGACTTTCATAAGTGGGTGCTTGTGTAGAACAGAAGAACTGAAATAGTATGACAAGATCACCAATGTGGAATTGTTGGAAGGAATCAGACGAGTACAAGTGAATCAGACCAACACAAGGGAATCAGACCAATACAAAGTGAATCAGACCAACACAAGTGAATCAGACCAATACAAGTGAATCAGGCCAACACACGTGAATGAGACCAATACAAAGTGAATCAGACCAATACAAAGTGAATCAGACCTATATAAGTGAATCAGACCAATACAAAGTGAATGAGACCAAAATACAAGTGAATCCGACCAATACAAGTGAATCAGACCAATACAAAGTGAATGAGACCAATACAAGTGATTTAGACCAATACAAGTGAATCAGACCAATACAAAGTGCATCAGATCAATAAAAGTGAATCAGACCAATACAAGTGAATCATACCAATACAAGTGAATCAGACCTATACAAGTATATCAGACTAATACAAGTGAATCAGACCAATACAAGTGAATCAGACCATTGCAAGTGAATCAGATTAATACAAAGTGAATCAGACCAATATAAAGTGCATCAGATCAATAAAAGTGAATCAGGCCAATACAAGTGAATCAGACCAATATAGGTAAATCAGACCAATACAAGTTAATCAGACCAATACAAGTGAATCAGACCAATACAAGTGAATCAGACCAATACAAAGTGAATAAGACTAATACATGTGAATCAGACCAGTACAAGTGAATCAGTCCAATACAAAGTGAATCAGACCAATACAAGTGAATCATACCAATACAAAGTGAATGAGACCAATACAAATGAATCAGACCAATACAAGTGAATTAGACCAACCTAAGTGAATCAGACCAACACAAGTGAATCAGACCAACACAAGTGAATCAGACCAATACAAGTGAATCAGACCAACACAAGTGAATCAGACCAACACAAGTGAATCAGACCAACACAAGTGAATCAGACCAACACAAGTGAATCATACTTATTCATGTGAATCAGACTTATACAAGTGAGACTTATACAAGAGAATCAGACTTATACAAGTTAAGCAGACTTATACAAGTGAATCAGACCAACACAAGAGAATCAGACCAATACAAGTGAATAAGTTGTGAGCCGATGAGAACACGCTGGTTAAGGATAAGACTCACAATGAGAAAAGCATTACATGACAATTGTGATACCGGAAACCCCTTGAAAATGAATAATATAAATAGGCACGACCTAAAAACACTATGAGACGGGTCTTAGAGACATACAAAGAAGGCATAAAAAGACATGGAGGAACCTTGAAAATATGGCACAAGATATGACGACAGCGTGAATTTTTAAACATCCTGTTCCCCACTGGTTATTGAAAAGTATGATGTTACTTAAAGACAAGAGAGAAATATGCAATGCATATTTAAATAAAAATCCCAGGTCATATAAAGCCTCTCGCGAAGTTAGCTTTCCCATCAAGAGCAAAAACCCTAAGAAACTTCGCTAGTCTGTGATCAGACGAGAGCAGCTTAACGAACGCGCGTGCCGAAGTTGCGTTCCGGAAAAGTGAGGGACATACCAGCGAGAATGGTCGGAGAAGGACACTTGTAAATGACGCGGCATCTCGACTGCTGTTTCATATTCAAGGTACTAAACGCTGTTTTATCGGGACAAAACAAAAAACATGAACAAAGCTGACCTTCAGGACTTTGCTGATCTGTAATCTACTCCTGATGGACTTTTATGATTGTGTACATGGCCAGTTTTGGATGTGGCAGAAGTCGAGCAGACGACAGTTTCAAATTCGCAGGTTGGGTTAGTTTCCAATTTTAAAATAAATTTATGTTGGGAATTTTAATGTGGGATTTAAATGACCGGACGAATCATTGTTGTTCTGCGCTGAGTATTATTACGTTTATAGGTGAACATAGATAAACGGTTGTCTCATAACAGGTGGATATTGATATAGGAAACTAAAGTGTTAGAAGTTTCATTACGCTAGTTGCCAGTTTAATGAGGTACGGTGGCTAGTTTATTCGCCGCTGCATTTGTCTTCCCATTTATATATGGTAAGATGAGCGCTAGGTAAGATGAGCACTAGGTAAGATGAGCGCTAGGTAAGATGAGCGCTAGGTAAGATGTACGCTAAGTAAGATGAGCGCTAGGTGAGATGAGCGCTAGGTAAGATGAGCGCTAGGTAAGATGTACGCTAAGTAAGATGAGCGCTAGGTGAGATGAGCGCTAGGTAAGATGAAGAGGAAAATTGGAGACAGAAGTGAAAATGATGAGGAAGAGGTGAAAATAAATTGAGCTAATGGCACGTGACAAGAGGACTTGGCGTGTGTTTGTTGAGTGCCTGTGCTCCTTGGGGAGCTAAATGGTATTGATTGATTGATTGATTGATTGATTGAAGATGAGCGCTGCGCTTCCTGGTTTCGAACTCGTTAACTTTGCCTTAAGAAGCAATTGCTCTAAGTACATGTTACATATTTTTTTGGGACGATTTTTGTGGCCTAAAAGTTTGAAAGGATGGGGGTAGCCGGCCTTATGCCCGACTCTCCTTAGTGGCTTTTTTTTAAACAACGTGCAAAGAAGGTTACAGTTTTGCTATTCTTCGTTCCCTTTTCGTGTCCCGGTAACACACAGGTCGGTAGAGATATTAGCAGTAGTAACATTAACAGTAAACATATTAGCAGTAGTAACATTACCAGTAAGATATTAGCAGTAGTAACATTACCAGTAAAGATATTAGCAGTAGTAACATTACCAGTAAAGATATTACCAATAGTAACATTACCAGTAAAGACATTAGCAGTAGTAACATTGCCAGTAAATATATTAGCAGTAATAACATTACCAGTAAATATATTAGCAGTAGTAACATTACCAGTAAAGATATTAGCAGTAGTAACATTACCAGTAAAGATATTAGCAATAGTAACATTACCAGTAAAGATATTAGCAGTAGTAACATTACCAGTAAATATATTAGCAGTAGTAACATTACCGGTAAATATATTAGCAGTAGTAACATTACCAGTAAAGATATTAGCAGTAGTAACATTACCAGTAAAGATATTAGCAGTAGTAACATTACCAGTAAAGATATTAGCAGTAGTAACGTTACCAGTACAGATATTAGCTGTAGTAACGTTACCAGTAAAGATATTAGCAGTAGTAACATTAGCAGTAAAGATAGTAGCAGTAGTAACGTTACCAGTAAAGATATTAGCAGTAGTAACGTTACCAGTAAAGATTTTAGCAGTAGTAACATTACCAGTAAAGATATTAGCAGTAGTAACATTACCAGTAAAGATATTAGCAGTAGTAACATTACCAGTAAATATATTAGCAGTAGTAACATTACCAGTAAATATATTAGCAGTAGTAACATTACCAGTAAAGATATTAGCAGTAGTAACATTACCAGTAAAGATATTAGCCGTAGTAACGTTACCAGTAAAGATATTAGCAGTAGTAACGTTACCAGTAAAGATATTAGCAGTAGTAACATTACCAGTAAAGATTTTAGCAGTAGTAACGTTACCAGTAAAGATATTAGCAGTAGTAACATTACCAGTAAAGATTTTAGCAGTAGTAACATTAAAAGTAAAGATTTTAGCAGTAGTAACATTACCAGTAAAGATTTTAGCAGTAGTAACATTACCAGTAAAGATTTTAGCAGTAGTAACATTACCAGTAAAGATTTTAGCAGTAATAGTGTTAAGAATAAATGCTGCATTATTTTTTAGACAAAGTATCTCGGTCAACTCTTGATGGGTTATAATTAGGATATATAGTGTAGTGAATTCAAGATAATAAAATCTGGTTTCCGATATCTAAATATAGTATTTTCTCCCCCTTCCACTCAGTCCAATATAGTAAAAAACAACTGTAAAATTGTGTGTATGTACGTGTGTAGGTCCTCCCCTTTCCAAAAAAAAAATTAATTAAAATAAGCAACAAACAAATACAAATAGCAACAAAAAAGGCGAGGATAAAATGGTGGGGGGAGAGTAAAGTTTTGCATAACTGCCCTGTTGTTAACAAGGTGAAAAAGGGTGAGACAGCCCGCGAGTGTCCGGGATGACACCCAGCCAACCAATTATCTGCCATCATACACACGAGCATCCCATCAGACTACCCCTTATCCTCACAACATTATTGATCCTTAAATACTGTCTAACTAAAGAAACCTGTCACACCTTGTATTTTGTTCTCAATAAATGTGCATTGATAAATTGATAAAGCAAACATGGTAGTTCGATAAGGGATTTATGTTCTGAAAGAAATTAGGTGACAAAACAAAAATGTAGTAATCGAGTGTCACGTGGTCGTACCTTAAAGAAGTGTGGTGTCCAAAACAAAAAACACAACACTGGTCCAAGGTCAATGGCTGATAATGGTGTGTGGGCACCCTTCTGTCCACATGGTCCCAGAGATGTTCAATGGGATTCAAGTCAGGGAACAGAGCTGGCCATAGGATCGAAGATGTTCACATTAGCTGCATTGAGGTAGTCTAGGGCTGCTATAGCTCTGTGAGCCGAGGCATTGTCCTGAATGTAAATTAGGCCCGGTTCATGTTGGTGAAGGAACGGCAGAGCGTGCGGCTGCACTACGTCACGGATGTAGCGATTGGTGATCAGGGTTCCTTCAATTCTGACAGATTGGTTCTGTGCTCAGCTGTAATAGACCCTCCCCCCCTCCCCCCCCCCCTTCCCGCAACCATAACGCTTCCTCTGCCGAAACTGGCTGCCTCGTGAATGCAGTTAAAAGAATACCTGTCACCCTTCCTGTGATGTACCCGGTTCCTGCTAACCTGCCGTTTAAGAAGAACCCTGGATTCATCAGACCATACGACAGCACGCCACAGGTTGTTAGTCCATCTGAGGTGATGTCTGGCCCATAGGTATCTTGCTGCAATGTGTCGCAGAAGCAGGCGCAACCGTTGTGCTGTTCTGTAAACACTTATGTGTGTTTCTCGAAGGCGTTTGAGGACAGGTCAAGTTATTGATGGTCCTGAAGCCTGGGAACATACATGCTGTTGCCTGAGCATGTTCGAAGTGGTTGCTGGGATGTACCGTCCGTATGTAACGGTCCTCAGACACTGTTGTTACCTTTAGTCTACCAGTTCTGGGCCTGTCTTGGGTTGTCCCTGTGGTGTGCCATCGTGTGTGCAAGTTCCTAATTGTGTCTCTGCATACACTCAAGTAGCGAGCAGCATCCCTAACGGATGATCCTGCTACTGATTGTCAGATGGCTTGGCTACACTTTCCTTCAGACAATCGTGGCATGGTGAAATTAAGGTACAGACAACACTAAATGCTGTTTTCTGACAAGCGCAACCGCCAAAGCAGAGGAATCAGTCGTTAAAACTCAACATCACGTACAGCACGTGGTATTCGAAAAAGGCATATTGCACGTGTCGCACGTGCTGCACGCACAGGTTGTAATTACGGCTTGTACTCAGTGCTCGTGCTTCCTGGCAGCCTGCTCATGTATATTTTACCATCTTTTATGCAATGACCTCGAAAAATTTACAATTCTATACCTGACAGGTTTCTTTTGTTAGAAGGTATATATTAATTTTAGTTCTTGTGATATACTGTTTTACTATATTGTGCAATTCTCTAGGTCTATCTACTCTCAACACCTGTTCCACAGTTACGGATAAATTGCATGCCTGTCAATATTCTAATATTGGTTTTCTCTGTTGTTCAAACTCCTACATTTTAGTAGGAAATGCTCTATATTATGTTTTTCTAGACAGTGTACACTAAGGTTCTTCTATTCTAAAATAGCCCATTCCTAGTTGCAGTCTAAGAAGTTTATTATAGCTAGGAATTTTTAGTTCTCTAGATTTCTGACACGTTCTTGTAGGAGCCTAGAACAATTTAAAAGCATGTCTGGCCTTAAGCCTTCTATCCCTCATGACTACTGTAGTATTCTTAGTCTAACTGCTCTTACTTATCAAAACTATTTCTACTGCTGTGTCTGCAGTGATCTCGTTAATCAACTGCTGACACAGCTATTATTTCAAGCACTGCTGCGGGTATTTCTCTTTTCGACATGTCCAACATCATTTTTCTTCACTTATGCTATTCAGCGGTTTTCAATATTTCCATACCTTTTTTATGTCATCCGTCGCTTTTACATAATCTTTCTTGTTGAGGGTTGTGTTTCGTTTCGTGTCCTATTTGCATTTTTTTTTTATCTTATACGTCACTTTCTTTTGTATCTACGACAGTCAGTTAGTGCTACTACTATAAATTAATATGAAACAAATATAAAGGTATGTTATCAGGCACTCGCAGGAAATAAAGAAGTAGAACACCAGACAACAGAAAAACAACAGACATGAGTGGCTTACCCAGGATTTGAACACTGGACCTTCCGTGCGACAACCCCGCCTAGCCATGCAAGCGAATCACACTATCCGCCCTGCCATCTACGCATCATCAAAAAATGATGTTTCAATGGCAGGTCAACAGTGCGAACCACAATACATGACACCAGAAGTCCACCATGGGCAGTTCAGCCTATTAATGACGCAATCACTTCTGTTGTATTTCTATCAAGCAGTATAGGCCGAATCCAACAAGACAAGGACCTTAATACTGTGTCCAGTAAATGATAGTAGACTAGAACAGTGAGAACAGAATAGTGGGTAGGTTTGGTATTGTATAAACATTTATTACACATAAGGGAGGGAAACCCGAGACCTGTAAACAGTAAATTAATATGAAACAAATATAAAGGTATGTTATCAGGCACTCGCAGGAAATAAAGAAGTAGAACACCAGACAACAGAAAAACAACAGACATGAGTGTTGAAACATCATTTTTTGATGATGCGTAGATGGCAGGGCGGATAGTGTGATTCGCTTGCATGGCTAGGCGGGGTTGTCGCACGGAAGGTCCAGTGTTCAAATCCTGGGTAAGCCACTCATGTCTGTTGTTTTTCTGTTGTCTGGTGTTCTACTTCTTTATTTCCTGCGAGTGCCTGATAACATACCTTTATATTTGTTTCATATTAATTTACTGTTTACAGGCCTCGGGTTTCCGTCCCTTATAGTGCTACTACTGAGCTTTATGCCATATTTTATTAACTTGTTTCGTTATTTCATTTTGTTTCTTTTGATTATCATTCATTGTTGACTTTGTTGTATTGATATTTCTTTCTTTCTGGTTTTGTATTTTTACTTTCTTATTTGTTGTTCGTTTTCCTCGCATCACCTGTTTTGCTAATTGTTTTCATCTGTTTGTATCGCAAATCTCATCTGTGTTTCTCATCCTGTTACGTGTTTGCAGTGTCTACAGTATTTTTTTGTTTGACCTGTCTATATTTCTTGTCTTTGTTGCCTGTCTGTAACTGTGGCTGACGAAGGGTGAACCCCGAAACACCCCTTGTTTCCTGTGTACCATTAATTTGTAAATCTAATTCCATTATAAAAATTAGAATACAGAAAGGAAGTGGAGCTTTCATTGCTTTGGGAAACATATAGAGATCAAGAGAAATCAAGTCCAATACAAAAATAAGAATCTTCAACTCAAATGTCAAGTCAGCTCTATTGCATGGCTCTGAGACATGGACAACAAATCACTTATGTGGAGCTGATGACAAGATCACTAATGTGGAGCTGATGACAAGATCACTAATGTGGAGCTGATGACAAGATCACTAATGTGGAGCTGATGACAAGATCACTTATGTGGAGCTGATGACAAGATCACTAATGTGGAGCTGATGACAAGATCACTAAAGTGCTGCTGGTGCCCCGAACCCTTAATGTGGAGCTGATGACAAGATCACTTATGTGGAGCTGATGACAAGATCACTTATGTGGAGCTGATGACAAGATCACTTATGTGGAGCTGATGACAAGATCACTTATGTGGAGCTGATGACAAGATCACTTATGTGGAGCTGATGACAAGATCACTTATGTGGAGCTGATGACAAGATCACTTATGTGGAGCTGATGACAAGATCATTTATGTGGAGCTGATGACAAGATCACTAATGTGGAGCTGATGACAAGAATCAGTAAAGTGTCAGTGGAACAAAAGATTAGAAGACAACGCTAGAGATGGTTAGGACACACACTGAGGAAACTTGTTGATAGCAATACAAGGTAGTCCTTGTTCTGGAATCTCCAGGGTAAGAAAAGTAGATTGAGACCAAGGAACACATGGAGAGCTGGAAACAGACGTGAGGGGCGTAAAGAAGACATTGCAAGGTTTTGAGCTGATGGCACGGGTCAGGAAGACTTAGCATAAGTTTGTGGAATGCATGTGCTCCTTGGGGAGCTTGTCGTATGGTATTATTGGGGCAACTATAGCAGTAGTTTTCGCTGGAAATAGCCTATGAGATATTATGAAGACGGTCTCAAGAAAATGACTCGTTAAAAAAGAATAGAGATTTATCCGAGATAAGGACACGAAGAAGAGAATGCAAATGCTTTCCAGTGGACAGTGTTTTCTAGTGAATTATGGAAAGAATTCTGTTTCCGTACGACCTTAGCTTCTGCCCTTAGATTCCGTAACAGAAAAAGCCCCCAACCTCATCTGAGTGTATAAATTTACCTATATGGAAATTTTTAACACCGACAGCGCGAGTGATAAATTTACGAACTAGACAATGATCAAACCATTTTGGGTTTATTAATTAAATATCTACACACATGGCACATAGGGTTAGTAGTGATTAGAACGTGATGATGGTAAAAGACGATTCACGCAAAAACACACAGATGAGATATTATTGATGGGTGTGAAAAAAAATCGAAAAAAGGTGATTCGTCTTATGAGATGAGATATTAATATTGTAGTTAATTAAATAGAAGAATAAACTTGTATAAAGCGAAATGATGATATGATAAGATACGTGTTGCCAAAATGGTGAGTAATCTACACAGTTCATGTGTCTCTAAATGCTTCACCCTGATAGGATGATTCACATGTATGCATAGAATGTCCCAAGTTGTAATAAGTTATATCGAGTGGGGTATCTCTAAGTCGAGGACGTTCTGATAGAAACTGTTATTGCACTGAGAACGCTGACGATATACAGTCCTTCACTGTTTGACAATATCTCTGTAGCGTTGACCAACAGTTAACAGTTGTCGTATGAAACAAGTTTGTTATCTAATCTCTGTAGGGTACTGGCCAGACTGGATATTTTCCCGAAATGTTCTTGATATGTATACTCATTAACTTGAGTATGTAATCGTGATTCATGAAATGTACTTTGGAGTAAGCTGCACTTGATATCTGTATATCCGACTCAACTTGTAACTATGGAGTTTGCTTCATAGAATGCGCTTAAAGTGTGTTGCACTTGGTATAAATATGAGGATCAACTTTGGAGCTCTTTACTTGACTTCAGATGGTAAGCTTTCGACGGAGCTGAACTTGATATTTGAATAAGTAATCAACTGTGAGCTTTAGTTTGACTCATGTAGTAAGCTTTCGATGGAGCTGAACTTGATATAACTATGAGAATCAACATGTGAGCTTTAGATTGACTCATGTAGTAAGCTTTCAAGTGATTTGAACTTGATTTAAATATGTATTGAACTAGTGCGTGTAGACTCAGACTTCTGATGGACTGAAGACACACACAATTCTTCGTAAGTTTTCACACTTAATATCACTGGTTTACTTGCATTTACACCACCTCTCACTATTGATCTCTATGAGTTCAATTCTAATGATGTTAAATATATTGTGCCTGAGAGTGTGTGCACATGGAAGACTGTGATGATGATACACTAACCTTTGCACAAGATTACTCTTGGCAGAGTTGTAGATTTTCAGAAGTCAAGAACAATGCTGCATAGGGCAGAACACTATTAACTTATATCTCATCCGTTGCCTTTTGTGAAGAATTAAGCAATGGTTTTAGCCCGTTCAAGCCCCCAGCTGGGGTAAATCCAGCGAAATTCGTTTATAAGTATTTGCTCTATAGATGTAAATATATGGCTAGATGTATATATATTAAAGAGTCTTTCTCATAGGTTTGCTTTCATACCTATAATAACTAATCAAATATGATTGTTTTTGTTTTAAAATAACATGTAACACATTTAACAATCTGTCGCGAGAGGTTCAGATGTTATTAAAATATATGATATCCCAGACAAAAAGATGTATCAAAGGATACCAGTATAGCGCCAGATAAGAGACTGGTCTTATCAGAAATACCTCCTTCTCTGAAAAGAGTAAGGGTATATCGACAATCAAGGTAGGGTCAAGCTGTATAAACCTTCAAGTATGATGATAGTGAATGTTACTTAAGGTCTAAGTGCTACCTCTCCAGATCCCACCCTGAATAATTATTTATTATATTTATTTTTATTGTATTTTGGCTAATTGTCTAGAGGATTAATTAATTTAATAGATATGTAATATACATAAAAACAGAATCTAACTCAACTTGAATAATTAAGTAAGACTGAATGTAAATATTTACAATTTATTGATCCTATACCGTTTCTCTTTTCGGTTAGGAAAATGATAATAACATTCAAATGCTTTTTACAAAATGGAAATAAATAAGTAAGGAATTTTCATTTCCACACTAGTTAAATATAAAAGTTATATTTAAAATGTCAATTATGTTATTATATCTATACTACTGGACAAAAGTTAAGGGCCAACAAGAAAAACTCCTCTATTGACCAATTAAATGCAACCAGGTGTAAACAATTTATTACACAATAACGTTGATTCATCCGTGGAAAATAATAGTCAAGAGTTTTTTAATAATGTGTGACTTACTAACAAAAAGAAATTCAACTCACTTTTTCTCCTTTTGACCTAGTGGGGCGTGTTGCAAAAACCACGAGTTTTTGCAGCAACAATGGCAATTTTCACGTGCGAGTTAAAGTGACCCAGTTTTTAGAATTTCGCTGCATTTATACCAGATGGGGCTTGAACGGGCTAAAACCATTGCTTAATTCTTCACAAAAGGCGAGGGATCAGATATAAGTTAATATTGTTCTTGACTTCTGAAAACATCTTGTGAACATTCCCTTGAAACAGAAGCATCACTATCCTTCTATCTAAACTCTGCCAAGAGTAATCTTGTGCGAAGGTAGACACCTTTGAAGACCCATATTAGATACTCTTGAGTGTTGGCCACTGGTGGACCACTACTGCAGAGCTAAGGGGAGGCAATCCGTGACAGTCTCTGCGGCTTACGTTTTTTATGCTATCTCTGGGATTTGGATAACACGTATAACATGGGTAGTGAGTCAGCATTTACAATGATACACCAGCTGCCGGATGACAAAATTCACTGACGCCACCTCACATATAGGTAGATGTATCGTGATATTAACAAAATAAACTGCTCAAGACATCTCCCACAGTCGAACACCTACAACTTATTATCTCCACTTGATATCGCCAGAACATCAAAGCAGGAATCAGTAAACACACACAACTGCGCTCTCTCTCTCTCTCTCTCTCTCTCTCTCTCTCTCTCTCTCTCTCTCTCTCTCTCCCTCCCCCTCCCTCCCCCCCACCCCCCACACACACAGTGACTACTTCTCAATTCACGCTTATTTTTGACCAATAAACAGAACATTGTGTTCACTCACCAACAGACTGACTGATATGCAGCTCACACACTGCTCTTGCTTCTCACTAAAACCGTGCCACAATTACTCTTAGCTCTCAGTCAACTTCTTCTTTGATCCTTAGCCGCCGACTGTCAAAGCAGTCAGTGGTCATCACGCCTGGTGGCGTCTTGTAGGGCAGCAACAAACTGTTTCCACTTTGTTCGGTCGGCGGCCATCCTTTGTACAGAGCCACAGATCTGGTTCATTCTTTGTATCTCGGCCTCCACAGTTCTACGCTAAGTTGTTTTTGGTCGGCCTCTCTTTCGCTTTCCTTCGGGGGTCCATAGCATAGCGTTTCCTGTGATGGCTTCGGGTCTCTTCTGGGGACATGGCCAACCCAACTCCAGCGTCTGCCGGCTATGATGGTGTGCATGACCTCTTGGTTACTCCAAGTAAGACGTTCTTGGTTAGTGATAGAATTCAGCCAAAAGATTCGGAGATTTTTCTTAAGACAGATTGTGTGTACGGTGGACAGTTTCGACATTTCCTTCTATGTCACTCTCCAGCATTCCGCACCATAGAGAAACACAGAAAGTGCACAGCTCTCATATAATCTTAATTTGGTGTTTCTGCTATGCCGGGAAGACGTCGAGATGTTGTTGAGACCAGTAAAGGCTGTTCTCTCTTTATTCATTCTGTTCTTCATGTCTTTGCTTGTTCCGCCGTCTGGTGTTACTATTCATCCTAGATATGTAAATGTGTCTGTCTGTTCTAACTTATTGGCTCAGGACTGCCCACATTGAGTGTCATGACCTCTGTCTTCTTTACACTAATGTTCAGACCCACCTGCTGGCTATACTTATTTAGTCTATCTTTTTTTTTCTAGAATGTTGATAACGACGCTTATTCCTAGTATTCCTTCCAACTGATAAAGTATGTTGTTCCAATTGATAAATACTGTTATTCCATTCCTGTCTATTTACATACTGTTTATTTATTCAATCTGTTGCATACAGTTTGTTCATGTGTATTCACCACTGCAGAGGTAACAGTTTCTTCATTGCATACGCTATATAGGCTAATTATCCATGTGTGTACTGCTGTGTTGTTACCGGGTATGATATGTGAAGGGTGTGTAGAAAACAGTCACTCACCCCACGATAGCTCACGTACGAGTCATGGAGGATTAAACGCCTTGTGACAGTTAATGAACAGTTTTATTACACCACAACACGGTCACAATAACGTAGACGAAGTACAGCATGTTACACAGGTCATAATAGCATATCAAAAAAGGATCCACATTATATAATAACAATAATCCATCAAGAAGAACTACTGGCAAACGCAGTGCCAATAGTTATAGGCCTCAAATATATATGACGTCTCAGCGCTCTTTAATTCATGTACATACGACTGCTGACCATTCCAGTACTAGTAAATAATAGGCCTCCAATATCTGACGTCTCAGCGCTATGTAATTCATCCATCAGACTGCTGACACGGCAGTACTAATAATTATACATCCATAAGACTGCTGACAAATAATAGGCCTCATAATATAAGTCGACACATCAAGCACTGTCTTTAATCCATCTAGAAGACTGCTGATAAATAATAGGCCTCACCAATATATGACATCTCAACGCAGTTTAATCCATCCAGAAGACTGCTGATAAATAATAGGCCTCACCAATATATGACGTCTCAACGCAGTTTAATCCATCCAGAAGACTGCTGATAAATAATAGGCCTCACCAATATATGACGTCTCAACGCCGTTTAATCCATCCAGAAGACTGCTGATAAATAATAGGCCTCACCAATATATGACGTCTCAACGCAGTTTAATCCATCCAGAAGACTGCTGATAAATAATAGGCCTCACCAATATATGACGTCTCAACGCAGTTTAATCCATCCAGAAGACTGCTGATAAATAATAGGCCTCACCAATATATGACGTCTCAACGCAGTTTAATCCATCCAGAAGACTGCTGATAAATAATAGGCCTCACCAATATATGACGTCTGAACGCAGTTTAATCCATCCAGAAGACTGCTGATAAATAATAGGCCTCATAATATAAGTCGACATATCAAGCAGTGTCCTTAATCCATCTAGAAGACTGCTGATAAATAATAGGCCTCATAATATAAGTCGACATATCAAGTAGTGTACAGGCTTCCCTCGAAAACACTGGGCTGACTTCTCCAGTCACGCCCAGGACACAAACTCTTCAAAAATATACAAGTATCTTTAAACAGGCCTTATACTCAAAGGCCCAAAAACATGGGCCTTAACTTCTACCAGTCATCTGGGATAATCACACATAATATATCTTCAGCATAAATGCCTGTACACTGGTAATCATTGAAAAACACTTTACCTGTCCATGCACTCGCCCAAGTACACACTCCCCAAAAACATTCTTCATCTGCACACCCCATAAATGCCAGCAAGCTTAGAACATTAAACTCACGTGGAACTCCGCCACCGTGACAAGCATTCTGAATCTCGAAGATTCGAATGCGATACACTCATATTTTTTTAAAATAAATTAACTAGACAACAGCTGTTCAAGTGGAATAACCACTATAATCTATTGTACATCCGAGACTCATAACGATTACTGCCCTTGCTTAAATTTGGACTTATCAAATGTGTTGATGTGAATGTGCGAGTAGTGCAAAGTCATCTGCATATTCCAGATCTTCCATTGTAGAAAACGTTGTCAATCTAATTCCTCTTGGATTTCCCTCTGTTATCTTGCGCATCACGCAGTCTAAGACTGTCAAAAATTAAGTTGTTGATAAGGGGCATCCCTGTCGTACTCCAGTCTTCACCTCGGAAGTTAGGTTGCTCATCCCAACACTGCATGTAAAGTTAGTATAGAGGCTTTTTATGATGGAAACAATGCAGCTGGGAATTCCATAAGCCCTTAGTATTTTCCATAGGCTGTCCCTGTGTATGCTGTCAAAAGCCTTTTAAAAATCAATCAATAAACTTACAACTATCAAATATAACCTCGCTACCAGTGGAGCATCCAACATCAACAATAATCTATCTTCTAAATACAAACACCCTTGGCACTCATTGTTTTGATATTTGTTTCGTGTACATCCAATGAATGCAAATGAGGAAATAAAACTTTGAAAACTTGGAAGTAATTTTTTAATCACCCTGTATTATGCGATTTTAATCTCAATCTATATTTGTTGTTAAGTATTGTGTAAACGAAACAAAACATTTTTATTAATTTAAAAAAACGAACCATTATATCCGCCACACTGATCAAAGCGTATCTATTCCTTGTATACCACGACTCTAACTGTTTAACCAATCGGAAGACCGGTGTTCATTACGAGATTTATGGCCCACGATTCTTATATTAATGAGCAAGCAGCCCAGCAAATTATGGCCAGAAATGATTAATGTTGTTTTCTTTCTGCTGCATGTCCTGATGACGGTGTTATCTCTCCTCTAATTTCTTTTCCATTCCATTTCAACTTTATTGGATCTTTGTAATCAATGCTACATTAAAAGAATTGAGAGGCCTGCGTTGTCTTTTAATGGACATTCAATTTTGCTTTCACGGCGCAATGCGCGCCGTTTCTGTAATTTCCCGAAAATACACCGTGTAAATATTGCAAAGCATGCGTTACTCCTTGAATGTATGTTCAATTTAGTTTTCACAGTGCAATGCATGCCTTTTCCGTACTTTCCCGACAACGTATGGCAATTGGAAGTCTACGTGCCGAATTTTTCGCTGTGAATCCTGCCGTCTGCTAAATTGCGGCTTTTATGTTTGTGATAAATTGCTTTAATAATGTCTGTAGTTCGTGTGGGGACTTGTGAGTCAAATTATCTACACTGATTTCCATTTCGCAATTTTTGCAGCAGCTTTATATGTTTTGTCTGTGTTTGTGTTGGTGATACTTCTAATATACCAGCATGAAGAGATGTTATTATAATGAGCTCTTAATAATCTTCGCAAGAGTGTTCATCTGGTCTAAAGTATCCACTTCCTAGTTTGAGCCGGAGTAGGTTTTTTTTTTAAAATTGTTATTTTCTGTTCACTTTGTATTTGGCATTTTTGCTTGGTTATGTTTGTTTCCCAGTAATTTGTAAGGCTAAGCAAGGACGTACTTTTAGTATTTGGCATTTTTGCTTGGTTATGTTTGTTTCCTAGTAATTTGTAAGGCTAAGCAAGGACGTACTTTTAGTATTTGGCATTTTTACTTGGTTATGTTTGTTTCCTAGTAATTTGTAAGGCTAAGCAAGGACGTACTTTTAGTATTTGGCATTTTTACTTGGTTATGTTTGTTTCCTAGTAATTTGTAAGGTTAAGCAAGGACGTACTTTTAGTATTTGGCATTTTTACTTGGTTATGTTTGTTTCCTAGTAATTTGTAAGGCTAAGCAAGGACGTACTTTTAGTATTTGGCATTTTTACTTAATTATGTTTGTTTCCTAGTAATTTGTAAGGCTAAGCAAGGACGTACTTTTAGTATTTGGCATTTTTACTTGGTTATGTTTGTTTCCTAGTAATTTGTAAGGTTAAGCAAGGACGTACTTTTAGTATTTGGCATTTTTACTTGGTTATGTTTGTTTCCCAGTAATTTGTAAGGCTAAGCAAGGACGTACTTTTAGTATTTGGCATTTTTACTTAATTATGTTTGTTTCCTAGTAATTTGTAAGGCTAAGCAAGGACGTACTTTTAGTATTTGGCATTTTTACTTGGTTATGTTTGTTTCCTAGTAATTTGTAAGGCTAAGCAAGGACGTACTTTTAGTATTTGGCATTTTTACTTGGTTATGTTTGTTTCCTAGTAATTTGTAAGGCTAAGCAAGGACGTACTTTTAGTATTTGGCATTTTTACTTAATTATGTTTGTTTCCTAGTAATTTGTAAGGCTAAGCAAGGACGTACTTTTAGTATTTGGCATTTTTACTTGGTTATGTTTGTTTCCTAGTAATTTGTAAGGCTAAGCAAGGACGTACTTTTAGTATTTGGCATTTTTACTTGGTTATGTTTGTTTCCTAGTAATTTGTAAGGCTAAGCAAGGACGTACTTTTAGTATTTGGCATTTTTACTTGGTTATGTTTGTTTCCTAGTAATTTGTAAGGCTAAGCAAGGACGTACTTTTAGTATTTGGCATTTTTACTTGGTTATGTTTGTTTCCTAGTAATTTGTAAGGTTAAGCAAGGACGTACTTTTAGTATTTGGCATTTTTACTTGGTTATGTTTGTTTCCTAGTAATTTGTAAGGCTAAGCAAGGACGTACTTTTAGTATTTGGCATTTTTACTTGGTTATGTTTGTTTCCTAGTAATTTGTAAGGTTAAGCAAGGACGTACTTTTAGTATTTGGCATTTTTACTTGGTTATGTTTGTTTCCCAGTAATTTGTAAGGTTAAGCAAGGACGTACTTTTAGTATTTGGCATTTTTACTTGGTTATGTTTGTTTCCTAGTAATTTGTAAGGCTAAGCAAGGACGTACTTTTAGTATTTGGCATTTTTACTTGGTTATGTTTGTTTCCTAGTAATTTGTAAGGCTAAGCAAGTCGTACTTTTAGTATTTGGCATTTTTACTTGGTTATGTTTGTTTCCTAGTAATTTGTAAGGCTAAGCAAGGACGTACTTTTAGTATTTGGCATTTTTACTTGGTTATGTTTGTTTCCTAGTAATTTGTAAGGCTAAGCAAGGACGTACTTTTAGTGTTTGGCATTTTTACTTGGTTATGTTTGTTTCCTAGTAATTTGTAAGGCTAAGCAAGGACGTACTTTTAGTATTTGGCATTTTTACTTGGTTATGTTTGTTTCCTAGTAATTTGTAAGGCTAAGCAAGGACGTACTTTTAGTATTTGGCATTTTGACTTGGTTATGTTTGTTTCCTAGTAATTTGTAAGGCTAAGCAAGGACGTACTTTTAGTATTTGGCATTTTTACTTGGTTATGTTTGTTTCCTAGTAATTTGTAAGGCTAAGCAAGGACGTACTGTTAGTGTTTGGTTTTCTTACTTGGTCATGTTTGTTTTCCTAGTAATTTGTAAGGCTAAGCAAGAACGTACTTTTAGTATTTGGCATTTCTACTTGGTTAAGTTTGTTTCCTAGTAATTTGTAAGGCTAAGCAAGAACGTACTTTTAGTATTTGGCATTTCTACTTGGTTAAGTTTGTTTCCTAGTAATTTGTAAGGCTAAGCAAGGACGTACTTTTAGTATTTGGCATTTTTACTTGGTTATGTTTGTTTCCTAGTAATTTGTAAGGCTAAGCAAGGACGTACTTTTAGTATTTGGCATTTTTACTTGGTTATGTTTGTTTCCCAGTAATTTGTAAGGCTAAGCAAGGACGTACTTTTAGTATTTGGCATTTTTACTTGGTTATGTTTGTTTCCTAGTAATTTGTAAGGCTAAGCAAGGACGTACTTTTAGTATTTGGCATTTTTACTTGGTTATGTTTGTTTCCTAGTAATTTGTAAGGCTAAGCAAGGACGTACTTTTAGTATTTGGCATTTTTACTTGGTTATGTTTGTTTTCTAGTAATTTGTAAGGTTAAGCAAGGACGTACTTTTAGTATTTGGCATTTTTACTTGGTTATGTTTGTTTCCCAGTAATTTGTAAGGTTAAGCAAGGACGTACTTTTAGTATTTGGCATTTTTACTTGGTGATGTTTGTTTCCTAGTAATTTGTAAGGTTAAGCAAGGACGTACTTTTAGTATTTGGCATTTTTACTTGGTTATGTTTGTTTCCTAGTAATTTGTAAGGTTAAGCAAGGACGTACTTTTAGTATTTGGCATTTTTACTTGGTTATGTTTGTTTCCCAGTAATTTGTAAGGTTAAGCAAGGACGTACTTTTAGTATTTGGCATTTTTACTTGGTGATGTTTGTTTCCTAGTAATTTGTAAGGCTAAGCAAGTCGTACTTTTAGTATTTGGCATTTTTACTTGGTTATGTTTGTTTCCTAGTAATTTGTAAGGTTAAGCAAGGACGTACTTTTAGTATTTGGCATTTTTACTTGGTGATGTTTGTTTCCTAGTAATTTGTAAGGTTAAGCAAGGACGTACTTTTAGTATTTGGCATTTTTACTTGGTTATGTTTGTTTCCTAGTAATTTGTAAGGTTAAGCAAGGACGTACTTTTAGTATTTGGCATTTTTACTTGGTGATGTTTGTTTCCTAGTAATTTGTAAGGTTAAGCAAGGACGTACTTTTAGTATTTGGCATTTTTACTTGGTGATGTTTGTTTCCTAGTAATTTGTAAGGTTAAGCAAGGACGTACTTTTAGTATTTGGCATTTTTACTTGGTTATGTTTGTTTCCTAGTAATTTGTAAGGTTAAGCAAGGACGTACTTTTAGTATTTGGCATTTTTACTTGGTTATGTTTGTTTCCCAGTAATTTGTAAGGTTAGGCAAGGACGTACTTTTAGTATTTGGCATTTTTACTTGGTTATGTTTGTTTCCTAGTAATTTGTAAGGCTAAGCAAGGACGTACTTTTAGTATTTGGCATTTTTACTTGGTTATGTTTGTTTCCTAGTAATTTGTAAGGCTAAGCAAGTCGTACTTTTAGTATTTGGCATTTTTACTTGGTTACGTTTGTTTCCTAGTAATTTGTAAGGCTAAGCAAGGACGTACTTTTAGTATTTGGCATTTTTACTTGGTTATGTTTGTTTCCTAGTAATTTGTAAGGCTAAGCAAGGACGTACTTTTAGTATTTGGCATTTTTACTTGGTTATGTTTGTTTCCTAGTAATTTGTAAGGCTAAGCAAGGACGTACTTTTAGTATTTGGCATTTTTACTTGGTTATGTTTGTTTGTTTCCTAGTAATTTGTAAGGCTAAGCAAGGACGTACTTTTAGTATTTGGCATTTTTGCTTGGTTATGTTTGTTTCCTAGTAATTTGTAAGGCTAAGCAAGGACGTACTTTTAGTATTTGGCATTTTTACTTGGTTATGTTTGTTTCCTAGTAATTTGTAAGGCTAAGCAAGGACGTACTTTTAGTATTTGGCATTTTTACTTGGTTATGTTTGTTTCCTAGTAATTTGTAAGGCTAAGCAAGAACGTACTTTTAGTATTTGGCATTTCTACTTGGTTAAGTTTGTTTCCTAGTAATTTGTAAGGCTAAGCAAGAACGTACTTTTAGTATTTGGCATTTCTACTTGGTTAAGTTTGTTTCCTAGTAATTTGTAAGGCTAAGCAAGGACGTACTTTTAGTATTTGGCATTTTTACTTGGTTATGTTTGTTTCCTAGTAATTTGTAAGGCTAAGCAAGGACGTACTTTTAGTATTTGGCATTTCTACTTGGTTAAGTTTGTTTCCTAGTAATTTGTAAGGCTAAGCAAGGACGTACTTTTAGTATTTGGCATTTCTACTTGGTTAAGTTTGTTTCCTAGTAATTTGTAAGGCTAAGCAAGGACGTACTTTTAGTATTTGGCATTTCTACTTAGTTAAGTTTGTTTCCTAGTAATTTGTAAGGCTAAGCAAGGACGTACTTTTAGTATTTGGCATTTTTACTTGGTTATGTTTGTTTCCTAGTAATTTGTAAGGTTAAGCAAGGACGTACTTTTAGTATTTGGCATTTTTACTTGGTTATGTTTGTTTCCTAGTAATTTGTAAGGCTAAGCAAGGACGTACTTTTAGTATTTGGCATTTTTGCTTGGTTATGTTTGTTTCCTAGTAATTTGTAAGGCTAAGCAAGAACGTACTTTTAGTATTTGGCATTTCTACTTGGTTAAGTTTGTTTCCTAGTAATTTGTAAGGCTAAGCAAGGACGTACTTTTAGTATTTGGCACCCGATACGGTTTCCTACTCTTGGCATGTCTTAAAAAACAAGCAAAAAAATACATTATGCTTGCTATTTGATGTATTTTCTTTTTCTTTTTCATGCACTCTCAAACGGCAACTTGAATATTTTCAAAGAAAGCGGTGGTGAGCTTGAGGCTATATCTATCTCCATAGAGTTTGTCCAGGAATGGTACCTGTATCTAAATCTATAAAATTATATGAAAATCATTTGTCGGAACGCATTCTAAGTAGGTTTTTTTTTTTTTTTTAATTTTGTAAATAGTATTTTCTTCGGAAATTGTGCTTAGCCTTTGAAGATAATCAAGATTTTATCAGCAACATATTTTATGTTTTTTATATTCTTAATACTTGCACATTTGTTAGTTAATCAATGTGAGATTTGAAACAAATACTTTCCATAAGATAATAAAACTTTTTTCCAATCCGATTTTTTTGTATCTTATCAACATTTGGATTTATTGCATATAAAGTTGTAAAATTTTGAAAAACATGGTTACTATTTTTAGATACAAACTTTAAAGTTCTATAATTCAAAATGTACATATGTTATCAACAATACAATCTGAAAAAAGTTTTAACATATAATGATGAACATTATGTTTTAATTTGGTATTGATAGATTAAGAAATAAAAAAAGGCTTAGCAAATTGGAACAGAACAATAGAATCAAACATGGTCCCGGTGTTCATGGCAATCAATGATGTAATACCATCAAACTTTTCATTATGCATATCTGTGATTGATGTAGGTTAAGTCTGTGATTGATGTAGGTTAAGTCTATGATTGATGTAGGTTTAGTCTGTGATTGATGTAGGTTTAGTCTATGATTGATGTAGGTTAAGTCTGTGATTGATGTAGGTTAAGTCTGTGATTGATGTAGGTTTAGTCTGTGATTGATGTAGGTTAAGTCTGTGATTGATGTAGGTTGTCTATGATTGATGTAGGTTAAGTCTGTGATTGATGTAGGTTAAGTCTATGATTGATGTAGGTTAAGTCTGTGATTGATGTAGGTTAAGTCTGTGATTGATGTAGGTTAAGTCTGTGATTGATGTAGGTTAAGTCTATGATTGATGTAGGTTTAGTCTGTGATTGATGTAGGTTAAGTCTGTGATTGATGTAGGTTGTCTATGATTGTTGTAGGTTAAGTCTATGATTGATGTAGGTTAAGTCTATGATTGATGTAGGATAAGTCTGTGATTGATGTAGGTTAAGTCTATGATTGATGTAGGTTAAGTCTGTTATTGATGTAGGTTAAGTCTGTGATTGATGTAGGTTTAGTCTGTGATTGATGTAGGTTAAGTCTGTGATTGATGTAGGTTGTCTATGATTGATGTAGGTTAAGTCTGTGATTGATGTAGGTTAAGTCTATGATTGATGTAGGTTAAGTCTGTGATTGATGTAGGTTAAGTCTGTGATTGATGTAGGTTAAGTCTGTGATTGATGTAGGTTTAGTCTGTGATTGATGTAGGTTAAGTCTGTGATTGATGTAGGTTGTCTATGATTGATGTAGGTTAAGTCTATGATTGATGTAGGTTAAGTCTATGATTGATGTAGGTTAAGTCTGTGATTGATGTAGGTTAAGTCTATGATTGATGTAGGTTAAGTCTGTTATTGATGTAGGTTAAGTCTGTGATTGATGTAGGTTAAGTCTGTGATTGATGTAGGTATTAGTCTGTGTATTTTCATTGACATCCTGTGATGAATAACGAAAATACCATTTCACTGTATCCCGACCCCTTAAAACTAATTGATAATTAACCGAATACTTTCTATCTTATACAGTTCACAAATAAAGTGAATTATAGTAAGATTACTTGCGGGTTTTCAATGGGAATGCGGTGAAAGTAACTTTAAACCTTGGGGGACACCGCGGTTATAAGAGTCGGTGGGAAAGGGTTAGTCCGAAATTGACCTAGATTAAAAATTCTTTGTTCCCACTCCATCATCTAAAGATCTACCATGTAACGCCTGAGGATCTACCGGTGGGTCGAGATCGACCTCTTGCTGGCCCCCTTCTGTTTGATGGCGAGAAAAGCATGAGACATGTCAATGTTTTTAAAGACGGATAGATGTGGTTATGTAAGAGCGAACAAAGAAGAAGAATTTTAGATTAGCAGCCGTCTTTGCTTCACAAAGAATATCGGCGGCAATGGATCTCCAACATCTTCTGTCTCTTGTCTTGATGATACACTCTGATAGACTCTTTCCTGCCCATCTCTTGATGATACACTCTGATAGACTCTTTACTGCCCATCTCTTGATGATACACTCTGATAGACTCTTTCCTGCCCATCTCTTGATGATGCACTCTGATAGACTTTTTCCTGGACATCTCTTGATGTCATCTTCCCACCTTAAGCTTTGTCTTATCTTGCACGTGTGTCTTCAACTCTTCCTGTCATTTTACATGTCAGCAAGGCGTTATGTATTATTTATTATACGTCGAAAATATTTTATTGGTCTGACATCTCATTCAGTATTTCTGTCATAATTCCTAGCTTTTCTATGACATTTATTTTGTTTTCTTTACATACCATGATACATACTTCTTTTCTGTGTATATATGGGATCCGCGGAGGCGCAGTGGTTAGTGCACTGGCTTCCTAGCTCGGTGGTCCATGGTTCGATCCCCAGTTGAGGTGGGATTTTTTAGACCGCAAACGGCTCCGGGGTCGACCCACCCTCATGAATTGGGTACCAGAGCAACTCTGGGAAGGTTAAGGCGGCCGGCGCGATACTGACCTCATCACCCCTAGTGTGCTGATGGTCACGAAAATACGGGCCTAACACCGTAGTCCCAATATGCCTCAATAGGCGTGTTGCGGGATCCCTCTGTATATATCCACATCTCAAGGGCCACAATTCTTTTTATAACCGCGTCTTCAGTCTCTATGTTTCTGCATCATACAGTAGGTCCCGATAGCATCACGCACCAGACTACCCAGCTGCAAATGGGTACCTTATTCTGTCTTGAATTAAGAACAGCAAAAACAACGTGGAAGGGAACTGATCACCACACATCATAAAGCTAGAGTATGGTGAAGTATCTTACTTCCTCTACGGCAGTATCTGGTAAAGTACGATCTTTACCTTTTACTTGAAATAGTAGAAAAGGACCAAAAAAAAACCAAATGATAAACTGGTATTGGAGATCGAATGAACAACCACCTTCACAACGAAGGTAAAAAAGTTAAAGAATCCAGTTACACGCCCATTGAGGCATTCTGGGAATATGGTGTTAGACTCACATTTTTTTACCTTCGGTACACTAGGGGTGATGTGGTCAGCAGCACGCCGGCCGCCTTACCCTTCCCACAGTTTCTCTGGTACCCAATTCATGAGGTTGGGTCGACCCCGGAGCCGTTTGAGATCTAAAAAATCCCACTTCAACTGGGGATCGAACCATGGACCACCGAGCTAGGAGGCCAGTGCACTAATCACTGCGCTACCGCGGCTCCTTCACAATAAGTCTAAGGTCATCTATCTCTTATCTTGATGGTGCACTCTGATACACTTATTTCTTGTCCATATCTTGATATCATCTTCCCCCTTGTAGCGGTGTCTTCCCCTTGCACGTCTGCCTTCACTTTTTCCTCCTATTGTGGTTTTCAGAATGGTGCTATGTCTTGTTTGTATGGCCACAATATTCCACCTGTTCGACTGTGGTGTTATCCATTACATTTCTTTTCATTCCTAGCTTTTCTATAATATCTTTACTTGTTTTCTTCTCTGTCCATGAGATGAGCTCCATTATTCATTAAATCCACATTTCAAAGGCTTCAATTCCTTTTTATCACTGCGTGTTCAATCCGCATGTTTCTACACCATACCGTAATGAAGAGTCTCTAATGCGTCTCTCCCCTACGACAAAATATGCTATTCGACTGCCTTTACCTGTTACAGTAATGAAAACAATACATAATACTTGCTAACTCTCAATTAGGACTAACTAATTCGTCAAACCGTAATGAATACTATATATAACTAGTGTAAAAGACCGTCATAAGACAGGAATTAAATTCAAAAGCACCAATACCTAACGGCAATTTTACTTATTCAAAAGTATTTTTTTAAACCACTGTGCATCACCACAGTATACGAACTACGTAGCAGCAGCGAGGATCCCAATGTGTGTATACGGGATCACACATTCTATAAATACTTTTGTGCACACCGTCATTTGCGCATTCTTCTTTGGTAAGTGTTACAATTTTTGGGAGAGTACATATAAGGGAAACAATACAATTAATGTCTAACTTTCAACCAAAGTTGCACCCCTTAGCGTAACGCACTGACAGAACAAGCTGGGATTTTATATATAGGATACTTGTTAACTCTCAATTAGGAGTAACTAATTCGTCAAACAGTAATGAAGACTATATAAAATACTTGCTATCTCTCAAAAAGGAGTAACTAATCCGTCAAGTTATGGCCGGAAATAATTATGGTGTGCGCTTTCCGCATACCCTGATGACGGCAACTAAGACTCCTATATCCGCCATATTAAGGATGGGAATGCGTTTCTGAGGTGAAAGTCTTCATCTGCTTCAATTATTGACAAACTATTGTTACTTTGATCTTTAAGCGAACAGATAGTAGCAGCCGCCTTCAGTCATAACTGACTATGGGAATGCGTTTCTGAGGTGATAGTCTTCATCTGCTTATTTTTTCTGATGTTTGTTTCGACATGTTCTTTTCTCTTCTGCTTGTTGTGAGAGCTGCTTTTCGCCCAATCTGAGGTAGCACCGTAGAGAGAATCGCCACTTGTTGCGATAGGCGGCTTCATCCTCCCAGGCTGCTGGATTTATGTTCGGTGTCTTCGTGTCTCTCTCGTACACATCTTTGAACCTCAGCTGCAGACGCCCGGCTAATCTTTTGCCATCTGCCGGTTGTCCGTAGAAGATATCTTTAGCGATGCTACCATCTTCCGTGCGGCAGAAATGGCCGAGCCAGCGTAGGCTTTCATGTATAAGCAATGTGTACTGTCGTGGTTGAGTTAAGTGTAGAGTATTTGTCGAGTTGGACAATAGTAATGAAATCGACAAGGGATAGTGGACTGACAGAGTTATAGATTACACACACAGAAAGGTGTAAATAGGAGATGGACTTGAGACAACCTGGACGAAGATTTATCAAAATGATCTCTCTCTCCAAGCCTCAACTCACTTTTACTGTCTAAGCACCTCCTGCTCTCACTCTTTTCTCTTATCATACATAGAGATTCTAGTAAATAGCTAAAACAAGTTAATTATGGATGAAAAGGGTCGGGAACAGCGCATTAATCAATGTGTAAACTTTATTAAAGAAGAAAAGCATGGAATTAATGCATATCATCATACACAGCATAAATTACATCAATAATCAAATATTCATCAATAGTCATCAATAACCACCAATAATGCAAATACACACCCACAAACACACACACCACCAACACTCATAAAACCTGTAGAACACAGAGAAAATAACTAAGCTGTCCGACAGTGGGTCCGCTTTCGGGGACCAAAGGCGCTAGCTCCAGAAAAGTGTCTTACAAGTAAATATCCTTCAAGGTGAATGAAGTGAAATACAAAACTTTCCTTGTCGGGCTAAACGTTGGTGACCCCTAATTGCGCGAGGGAACACTGGAAGACGCTGTTTATCTCCTGCTGACCAAATAAACGAACTGAGCGACAGCCTGTCCGCTTTTCGTGGGACCAAATGTGCTAGCTCCAGAAAGTGTCTTACAAATAAATATCCTTCAAGATGAATGAAGTGAAATACCAAACTTTCCTTGTTGGTGCTATAAGTTGGTGACCGCTACTTGCGTGAGGGGAGCTGGAACTCTGTCCATAGATTGCTGCTCATACGTGCGAAGTTCTACATAAACCCAGAAATACACCAGGCGAAGTCACTTGAGGAAAAACAGTCCCAAGCGCTCTTATCCGGCGCTATTGCTTGCTTGGCTGTAAATCCTGTTTAACTGGTTTGGCTGTGGTTTTGGCTGAGTGCCCCGTTTAGGCACACAAAGTCGGGTGATATCAGATTCTGCTATAGACATGCTGGGCGGTTTTGATATTCTGGAAGCGGCAATGCTCTGACTGGTAATCCAATAGGCGAGTGGAGAACTACTACTGCATTTGGTGATTCCAGATTTAGCGTTGGCTCCGTTGCACTGCGTGAGCGTAACTTGGCGTTGACAAAAAGGGGTTTAGGTTCAGGAACGGGGTTTGACTACTCGTGACGCTAGCGGTATTCAGAAACCCTCTAGATCGAAGAGGACATGTCGTTCTTCGCCTGACTGGAGTCTGCTCTAGCGATTCGGTCTCCCTGAAACCCGAAAATGACTAGAACATAGGCAAACACATTCTAGTACTGTGTTAAAGTTTGCCTTATCTCATGATGGTCATCTACGGGCCAGGAATATTCACGAATGTCTTTGTCTAGTAAGACTCTTCTAGATTTACATGTTTACATACAACGCCACCCAGGACACCTGCATGACCTGATTCTACAGATGTATCGGCGCAATGCGTAATCAAGAGAGTAAGACAAAGGTTATTCTAGAGACATCAGAAGTCAACAACCGCAAGAAAGTTCCTTCAGGTAGAGAAATGCATAATATTATGAGAGCTCTAACTCGTCTAAGGGGCAAAACCCAGAGACTGACCGCGATTGTTATCTCCCCCTTGTTTCGAAGATGAAACGGTTACCCAGGCCTCAAAGGGTACCAGCCGCTCGTGATCAAAGACTAGAGCGACCAGAGAAATTTCCCCTGTTCGGACCACCGGTGCGTTTAGATAACATTACGTTATATGACCGTCTGCTGGTCCAGTGGGAATTTCTACTCTGAAAGCCAGCCAAACGTAACCAAACGTGGGTGGGGTTTGAACAGGTGAAAAAAAGATAGAAAAGAAGAATACAAATGTCTAGGAAAACAGAACATTAAAAGAGTTAATAACATATGGAACGAAATGGTAAAATAAATTATCGGTCACGTGACATGTACATACTTTGAAGACCAGCTAATGACAACACCTCGACATTTATCACTTTGTCCTTCCACGAAATACCAAGGATTTGGCGTAGACACTGAAGATGGAAGGTATTGCACATTATTTCTTGCTTAACATAGTTTGTCCATGTCTCGCTGACATATAGAAGCGTACTAGTGACACATGCATTATATACCACAGCTTTGATCTTCATTGCTGCTACAACAGTGTATTAGCCTTCACACATATCTCACAATTTGATGCCGACTTTTGTGTATTAGTTAAAGAGCTTTCACATTTACATATCTCATCATCATTATCAATACTATCGAAGTTAAGAATGTTTTGATTTAAAAACACTTTGAGAATTGTATTATGCAGGGCAGAAATGTAAAAATACAATAAAGCCTTTTTCTTTACTCTGAGGAAATAAAAATTTCGTTCGATCGTTCGTTCGTTCGTTCGTATAATTTTCTTTTGCGCTCCTAATGGAGCATAGAGCTACCTCTACAGCCAGTCCCCTTGTAAAAACCTGCACCAAGCATGCACATATTCTTGCAGCAGTGTTTTCTGTGTCAATTTGCTTGACAAGATGAGGTCAACTGCTCCATGACAACCTCAAACTTGTCGCCACGTACGACATGCCTGAGGGTACAGTAATTCTATTCTTTCTTCGTCTTTTCAGAGCCCCCTGGGAGGTACAGGGGGGGGGGGGGGGAATGGGAGCCATGAGGGCCCCATTTAGTTACACTTAGCATTAACATACAAAGATCTGCACAAACACGATAATTTCTTCCCCCCTCTCTATAATATTCTAAATGCATCCAATTTGTAAGCTAAACAAACACAGAAAAAAAAAAAAATTATCTTTATCGATCCAAATTTATGATAATGCATAATTATGTTTGCCTATCGGGCAATGCACTTGAATGGCAAATTAACGGAAGAGTGAGCAGGTTCGTCAAAGTAAACGATGAAACACGCGCGTTCTTGGAAAAATCTCATCTTGACATTAAACATTCAGCCGAAGCTACGAGAGCAGTATTGTAACAACAAATAAATACACGTGTCAGAATAATATATTCAGGAAATTAGGATAAGTATTGTTTGTTGAGCATAATTTCGCTCAGAATGTGGAGTGTGCAGACCTCGTAAAATAGCGTCACTCAAATAATATTCCGTTTTATTTACCACTTTTATTGAAGAACACTTGAGCTGTATATATTTGTCGCGTTTCATATCTATAACGCTCAAAATATTATGTTCCGTTCATCGTGGAGATGTGACATTATGTTTGCAGCTTTCTTTCTTTATACATTTTAATCTTTAAAGTTTTGATTGGCATATAATAATTTAAAAACAATGCAAAATAATAATAGCCCCTTCAGTCATAACTGACTGTGGAAATGAGCCCCCTGGGGTGACAGCCCTCAGCTGATTTATTTTTCCTGGTGTTACTTTCGACGTTTTCTCCTCTCTTCTGCTTGCTGTGAGAGCTTCTTTTCACCCAATCTGAAGTGGCGCCGCAGAGAGCATCGACACATGGTGCGATCGGCAGCTTCATCCTCCCAGGTTGCTGGATTTATGTCCAGTGCCCTCATGTCTCTCTTCCACACACCTTTGAATGCAACATAAGGTAGGAATAATTCAATTAAATTCTGGTTTTAAATTAAGGAAGTCAATGAACTGCGAGTATAGATTGGTTTAATTATCTGAAGGCACGACGGTGAACGATGATGTGTCGATTAAATTAATTTTTGTCAAAACACAACTAGGTTCTAACTGCAAGATCAGAAGAAATGAAGAGGCAAACTCAACTTGACACAAGCATAGCTTATAAAGAGACCAATGGTTTTGTCAAGAGCAGATACAAGAACTAATGAGAAGCAGGGCATCTAGACATCACATAAAAATGCATATTACCAGCTCAGCAGTATTGAACAAGTGGTAATCTTCAAACTCCGCATGGGCCACAACAGATTTGGATACCATCTATTCAACAAGCTAAAGATAGGAACTACCCACGATTGTAACTGTGGTACCGATAAAATGACTGCTGAACATGTGCTTCAAAGCTGCACAAGATGACGAACAGAGACATCGTATATGGCCATTCCTGGAAAAACTCTACAGAGATGCCAATACACTCAAGCTGGCCATTGCTTTCTTTGAACATATTCAAATTGACGTCTGAAAATGAACGAAGAAGTAGAAGAAAAAAAGAAATTAGGTGAGAGAACTTTCTGTTTTCAATACAGCTGAAAAAAGAACAAGTCTTTTTTGAGCTCAATAGTAGGTATTAAAACTTACTTTGTAGAGTTTATTTAAAGATGAACTTAACCGGAAGAGGGTTACGACAGTTTCGAAAAATTAACATTCAGTTACGACATTAACATTCAGTTACGACATTAACATTCAGTTACGACGTAACATTATGAACAAGTAAAGAATACAAACAGTTTTACGGACCATTTTGCATACATTCTGGTGCATATAATACAAGTGGGTGGTCGATTATCATTAATAAGCAATTCATCATATCATTCAATAATTTATATTTATTGTGAATGATGTGACACATTACTGATTAATGCTACGTGGCCATCTATTGTTTTTCTTTTCTCTCTCTATGTAACAGACTATATGGAACATTTATTTGCATGTTTAGGGAGCCGCGCTAGCGTAGTGGTTACCACACTGCGCTGGTGACCCAGGATCAAACCCGGGCGAGGACATTTGAAGTTTTTCGTCGAATTTTTTTTTGCCTTGGATTCTTCCATTACATTAGGCAATTATTTTGTTATTTAATTTTCTTTGTTATATTTTGTCTTGTTAGTTTTTCTTTGAGTTGATATGTCTATATTGTTCCGTCTTTTCACTTGCTTATTCAGTATCAATTTACTTTCTCAAGCGTATTTGTGTCTTTTGGCACTACGTTAACACGTTTCTATGACGTTTGAAAATGATTTTGACAGCTTATGGAAAATACTACGGGCTTACTCGATCCCTAGGTGTATTGTTTCCATTATAAAAAGTCTAACTTTATCTGCAGTTTTGAGATGAACAACCTTACGTTCGAAGTGAAAACAAGTGCATGACAGGGTTACCCCTTGTCAATCATGCTATTTTAAACTGTCATAGATGATGCGATAAACAGCAGAGGATACCACTAGAGGAATACGATGGACAACGTTCAACACACTGGAAGATCTAGAATATGCAGACGATATTGCACTACTCTCACATTCGCATCAGCACATCCAAGAAATAACAGACATACTGACTAAACACAGCCAACAAGTGGGACTGAACATCAACCTGTAGAAGACACGGGTAATGACACTCAATGTAATAAATCCCGAGTCCATAAAAATAAGGAACCAAAAGCTAGAACAAACAGATACATTTACATATCTCGGAAGCATAGTAACACCGGACGGCGGAACAAGCAAAGACATCAGTTACAGAATTTAAAAAGCCAGAACAGCCTTTGCAAATCTAACCCACATTTGGAAATCTTCTCAGTACAGCACAAACACCAAATTGAGAATATGCGAGAGTTTCGTACTTTCTGTACTTTTGTATGTCGTGGAGTGCTGGAGAGTAACAAAAATAGAGAAGGTCCAAATTGTCCTCATTCCCCACAACCTGACTAAAGTAAGTTCTTCGAATGTTGTGGCCGAATACCATCTCCAACCAGGAACTGCTCACACGGTGCAGATAAAAAAAGGCATGCACACCATCATTGCAGGCAGACACTGGAACTGGGTTGGCCATGTCCTCAGAAGGGACCCTGACACCATCACCAGAACTGCTATGCTATGGACTCCAGAAAGACGACGAAAGAGAGGCGGACCATGGACAACCTGGCGGAGAACAGTGGAGGCGGAGATGCAAAGCATGAACCAGAGTTGGGGCACGGCATGAATAATGGCCACCGACCGAGCAAAATGGGGACAGTGTGTTGCTGGACTACAAGAATCCACTAGGCGTGATGGCCACTGACTGCTTTGTTAGTCAGGGGTTAAGGATCCAAGAAGAAGTTGACGCTCATCTTTGTCTGTTTGTTTATATTTTTTCCCACATATTTGTTGTGTCTTTGTCATTTTATAATAGTCAGTCTATATTTTCATCTTTGCCTTTTGTTTGTGGGTGTATTTCTTCATAATTTGTAATGATATATTTATTACATATTTATATAAACATACAACCTAGGAATGACAAGAGAAATAATGAAGGAGATCAAAATCAATATTTTGGCCATGTAAAAATATATAACACTTTTGCTGGACTTAGTTTAATGAAGTCTGTAACACTTTCCCACCGGCAATATCTGTTATGGGACTACTTTAACTTTTTATTTTAATCTCCAGAACTAAAGCTTGCATTACCAATGAAGGCAAGCTAGTTTTAAGTTTCATATATTCTCTTTGTTCCTGATTTGTATGAGATAGGAATGCAGTATTTTTCGTGAAGTCACCTGAGCAGTTGGTAAAATATCATTTAGCTTGAATTTTCCACCTCCCTGTCGATGAAACTGAAGGAAGATGGTCGGCAGCAACAGATAAAAGTGAAATTGTATTTCCTCGGAATTCCAAAAACTCTGAATCCTGGAAACGTGTGATTTTAACAATGTAAATCTTTAGAAAGCTCAGTATTTCTGAAGTTATCACAGAATTCCTGGGTAGCCTGCCATGCTTTAAGGATATCCCTGGACAGTCTATTTCTTCTTCTTCTTCGTTCACCCTCAGACGTCCACTTAAATATGTTCAAAGAAAGTAGTGGTCAGTTTGACCCTGTTCTTGATATCTCCGTAGAGTTTTTCCAGAAATATTACTGGTGATGGCCATATGCGCCTTCTCCGCTCCTCATATGTTGGGCACCTTTGAAGCAGACGTTCAGCAGCCATTTTATCTGTCCCACAGCTACACTCATCCAGAGTTTATATCTTTAACTTGTTGAATAGATGGTATCCCAATCTGTTGTGACCTGTGTGAAGTCTGAAGGGCCGTCTCTTTGATCTGGACAACGTGGCCATGTTACTGAAATTTGCGTTATTTTCACAGATTGATGATAAACATTTATGTAGCGCCACAAGCTTTCCTTTCAATCATTATTTTTTTTTAAATGATGTTCCACACATTCCAATCTGTAACATGATCAAAGACAGTCTTTGGAATACTGTTAAAACTCTTTCTTTGTGTGTAGTTGTTAACTCATACTGGCTACTAGTTGTTGAATCATGCTTTATTTGCTAAATGATGTGAATGTCCACCAGTGGATAAATGTAGATGTTGGGACTGGTGTAGTAAAGTGTAACGATTGTCAACTCATCAAACCCAGCACAGTTTTGGTCATACAGGTCATCTTGTCCTGGAACGTGATGAGGCTCCGACAAGAATGTGAGTGTAAACAATGAGTGTGTATCTGAATGTCAGTACGCGAATGGTAGAATGATTCGATAGAGTTGACAGGTTGGTAGTACATCACTCATACTCACACTGTTCGAATTCAAGAAGTACTGGAACTACGGTGGTCTTTTTATAACATTTAATGGGACACACACTTGGACAGTACGTGTATGGTTACAGGAACAAATGTCGACATAGACAGCATAATGTTGATCACAGGAATATCATCTTAAGTTAGCATTCATGCTTGGCAAATATCATAATGGAGCATTCGTAAATAAGCATTCAGCGTTCCATCATGTAAATCATCTGGCTTTACTGACTGGGCACGTCAGACCATAACCAATACATAGGAAGGCTCCTAGACCTAACCTCGTCTAGCGAATATTCCTTCACGTAAAGTTCAATATATATATATTTCATAATATAGGAATCCCAGACATGGGTTCTCACATGTAGCAGTGATCTCTTGGTTCATCGAGCGATAGTACAGGCATCCCTTTTTCTCACTCGATAAATACAAAGTATATGAATTTCAACATGGCTGTTCTCTCTCTCGTGAGCTTCACTCACTATAGAATATAGACCAAAATTAGTCATTCATTAAATGTCCTCATTTCTTCATAGGTTCTCTCATAGAGGTAATTGAATAATATCATACAATCCAGTGCTGATACATAGGAATGTCTTCTTCCTTTGAATGGATATTCTTTTTAAAAGTACCACTGTGCATCTGCTTATCAACAACGATGGCGAAGCCCAAGTTCATAATAAATTGTGGTTTTACCTTTTTATGCGAAATATAACTTTGCCATTCCTTGGCAAAAGAGAATAAACACTGGGGTAAAGTACATACAACATGTCTAAATGATTATCACTTTTCCCCATCCATATATAGATCACTATTTCGGCAAAAAGCCTGCTACAACAAAACTCGGCATCCTCACAGGATGACAGCCATGGATCACACCCTTTGCTAGCGATACTTCCGCTGCATAGCCTTTGACCTTTTCTAGCGACAACCAAATTAGTTCGACTTAGAAATGCAAAGATATCCATATATAAGACAGACTCGTCCTACTCATACAAACACTACGTATAAATTCAGGCCATAGATATACTGAAGCAAGAACAATCTATTCCTACCCAGCCACAGAATAAATCGCAGTAGGCCTAGAGTCGTCTGCGGAGTCCGATCGAAGATGACAGAACTATTTTCAAGGGAAGCAACCCAAAAATGACTTCTCCTTAAGCACTTAAAAAGGAAATACTTTGCTTACAAAATATTTGCGAACATAATAAGAATATAAATGTATTATATTGCAAGATAGTAAAAATTGCCCTTTACAGTCTTACCACACCTCCCGGGAAAAAAAAAAAAAAATTTTTTTTTTTTTAAATACATCTAGGAGCACCGTAGAATAGGCTCACAACGCAAGAATACTGCGCAGATGAAAATATCAGGAATAACTATAATTCCTAATATGACTGGTGAGAATATATATCTCAAAATCTGAGAGAAATTGTTTCCCTACGAATAAATGTTTCCAGGAAGGTGTGATGTACGTATAATACAATTCTGGTAATTATACAATGCATACCAAAAATTCACACTACAATCTTAAATTTATGATTTATGAAGAAACAATCATCAAAGAACAGCGGTGAATTAACATCAATAAACCGCTAAGTAGCGATACCATCATTCTATTATTAAATTACAAATGTGTATCTTAGTAAAGAAACAAAAAATAACTGTTGTAAAGTTATACATATTAAAAAGATCCAATATTTAACAGTTAAGTGGCATCATGTGGGCATCTGGACAGAATGTCCGCCATCACATTTTCTGAACCACGGATAGCTCGTACCGAAAAATGAAAAGGTTGAAGAGCGATTGCGTATCGAGTTGATCTCGAGCTCTTCAAGTTTTTACTTTGGATAGCCGTAAGAGCTTTTTGGTCAGTTTCCACTACGAAATGCGCGCCCAGAAGGAATCTTTGGAGTTTGAGAATTGACCAAACCATTGCCAATAATTCACGGTCTAAAACCGAGTAATTCCTTTCTGCAGCATTAAGTTTTCTGGATATGTACATTACAGGATGCAGAGTTCCAGAGTACTCTTGCATTAGTGCCGCTCCAATCCCAGTGGATGAAGCGTCACTACGAAGAACAAATGTCTTATCTGTTGTAGGTAACACTAAAATAGGTGGTGATGAAAACATAGTTTTGATCTTCTCTAGTGAAGATTGGCATTCATGAGACCAGTGAACCATGTTAGGCGACCCTTTCTTTAATAGTGTAGAGAGAGGTGCCATGATAGAGGACAGATTCGGAATGAAACGTCCATAAAATTGTATGAGACCTAAAAGACTTCGCACTTGCTTTTTAGTCCTAGGGATAGAGATGTTAAGTATCTTAGTGATATTATGGTCTTCTGTCTTCAAGAAACCGTGACCTACTCGATGGCCTAAGAAAGCAATTTCGCTAAAGCCAATACAAGCTTTAGATGGTTTTGCTGTCAGGTTATACTCACGCAGAGTTGATAATAATTCAACTAATCCTGAATAGTGATCTTCCCAAGTATCGCTGAAAAGACAGATGTCGTCTAGATAAGCAATGACATCTGACCGATACGATAGGATTCGACGCATCATGCGTACAAATGTAGCTGGTGCGTTCATAAGGCCGAAAGGCATAAAATTCCATTGGAAAAGGCCTCTGGGAGTAGAGAAAGCGGTAAGAGGTTTGGCGCGTTCGGATAATGGAACTTGCCAATATCCTTTAGACAAATCAAGTTTAGTGAAAAAATGCGATTTAGAAAGACGAGTAAGTAACTCTTCTAGTAAAGGCATAGGTTCAGCATCGAACTTCGTAACTTGATTCAATTTGCGATAGTCAACGCAAAGACGTATGTTATTGTCTTTTTTTCGAACAATAACCATCGGCGAAGAATATGCAGAAGTGGATGGTTCGATTATTTGTAAATCTATCATTTCATCCAACTCCTTTTCAACCTGTGTTTGGAAATGTATAGGGATAGGATAAGGCCTAACCCTAATTGGAGTATGTTCAGTTAGAACAATGTCATGCTCAATGACATGAGTTTGTCCAGGGATGTCAGTGAGGACATCCTGAAATGTTTGTAACATAGACGAAACTTGTCGCCGTTCTCCTAGAGACAAATCAGGAGAAACAGTAACGTCTTTCCATGATTCACTAGAATGAAGTGGGATCATTGGAAGCGGGAGATTAACATCCGAAAAACTTGTTTCCTCATCCTGTATTACAGACAGTGATGAGTAATGACCATGTTTGACATGAGAATCGTCCGTTGCCTGGAAAATAGGCTGTAGATAGTCAGGACGTTCATGGAACTCCGTAAGCATATTGATGTGGAAGGTTTTATGCTTCCCGTTAATATCGACGATGTAGTCAACATCTGAAATTTTCGATATTATATCGTACGGACCTTTCCAACTAATAAGGAGTCTATTTTCACGACAAGGTAGCAAAACAAATGCTTTGTCACCAGGACAAAGTTGTCGTAAAGTTCTCTTCTTATTAGCAAATTGTCTTGCCTTCTGCTTAGCAAACTCAGAAGAGGACGTTGCCAATTTGCATGCTTCGATAATCTTTTGTCTCAGCGCGATGACATACTCGTAAGAAGATTTTGTGTCATCGTCAATATTGTCAGCTGTTATAAGATCATGCAGCAAAGACATTGGGCCGCGCGGTCGCGCGCCAAAGACAAGTTCAAAGGGCGAAAACCCTGTATGTTCATTGGGGACCTCTCTGTACGCGAAGAGGGCCGCGGGTAAAACCCTATCCCAATCCTGAGGATGATCCTCAGTTATCTTCCCTAATAAGTTCTTAAGTGTTCTATTTAGTCGCTCGACCATCCCATTGGACATAGGATGATAGATGCTACTCAAAGATCTCTCTATCTGTAGAGTAGACATTACTTGAGACATGGTATCCGATATCAGTTGGGTGCCATGATCTGATAATATTTCTCCGGGGAATCCCAGCCGAGAAAATATAAGCCAAAGAGCATCTGCAATGTCAGCGGTAGTAATGCTCTTTAGAGGGATAGCCTCTGGCCAACGTGTGCACATGTCTACACACGTTAAGATAAACTGATGTCCTCTAGCAGATTTGATCTTGAATGGACCAATGATGTCTATCGCCATTTTCTGGAATGGACGAATAGGAATATCTGCAGCCTGAATAGGCGCAGCATGACGAGGACCTTTGGATTTGACTTCTTGACATACTTTACAGGATCGACAATAGATCCGTATGTCCTTGTTCACAAAAGGCCAAAAGAAAGCCGCAAGAACTCTTGACTTTGTACGGGAAAAACCCATGTGACCAGCACACTGAGAGTCGTGTGCATGTTGTAAGATCTTAACTCTCAAATTCTTGGGTACAAGAATCTGAGAATGACTTGACTTAGTGGAGTCTTGCACCATACGTACAAGTACGCCATTCTTCATTGTAATCCAAGATTTACAATTTGAATCTTTATTCGGATCACCTTTTGTTACAAGAGTGAAGAATTTCTTAAGAGTCGGATCTTCTTCTTGTTGTTTTATAAACGAGTCACGAGAAATTACCAAGGGATCATCTTGGTTATGCACTTCATTATCTTCAACAGATGAAGTTTCAGGCATATTGAGAGCTTGAGCTCTAGTGACTACTGCATTAGCAGATTGCATATTTTGATTTTCCCAAACGGAAATTTGCTCCGGAGTGCATTCTTTGACTCCGTGAATGCGACCGATGATAAGATCAGCGATCGGATCCGGCAAAAGACATGCGTGTACATCTCCTGTGAAGAAAGGAGTAGCAATCCTAATGATAGCGGTAGAGTATTTCTCTATGGTGCCGCCAAATGTTACGCATTTGACTACTTTGCCTGTAGAATGAGAAGGATCTATGAGTGACTGCCTAACCCCAATAGTTGTGCATCCAGAATCAAAAAGTACTGAGACTGGATTGTCATTTACTAAACCTTTGTGTAAGACAAGAGAACCTCTCCCATCATGCGCGATTGACGCAGGAAGAGCGGGAAGAGGATGGCCACAGCTTAAAGTAGACACTGTGGTTGGCTCAAATAATGTTTTGCATTGGGGGCACTGAGATGCTCTCCCAAAATCAAAAGCGGCACATGCCATATTATTAGAGTCATCATTATCTTTATTTTGTTTATAGGCTTCGTGGGACTCTTGCTGTGCAGAGTTCGCCTGGTAATGAGCTTTATGTTTTTTGAATTGTGCTCTACCTCTGTTATTATTGCCTCTGTACTTATCATTGTTTCCACTATTATAACCTCTACTCGGGTTTGAATCATAGCTCCTTTGGTTACTATCATCATATTCATTATAATGAGTATCTCGGTAATTATGATCCTGATGTCTCCATGAAGGAAAACTTGGATAGTTTCTAGAATGACTTCCTTTGCGAAAGTTCCTGTAATTATGACCACCCCTGAATCGAGGGCTGTCAGCTCTTCTCCAGGTATTCGAAGAAAAAACCCTGAAATGATTGGTTACCTTGGTTCTGATAACTGTAATAGTTACCTTTTTTATTAAACTTATTTTGAGGTCCTTGGAATTTGTGAGAGTGATTAGGGTTGTATGGTGTTGCAGAAGCAACTGGCATACCTTCTTTAACCTTACTGTTGCTAATGGCTACGTCCGGATGTGCAGTGACGTATTGGGTACAATACTGTTCCATTTCTTTTAGAGACTTAGGTTTACGCTCATGTAAGAATTCGAGGAAAGGTTTATTTATACTTGACATAATCTTGTCTCTGAGTATCAAGTCCATAAGGGCTTCATAAGTCTTTTCTGTTTTGGATAGCTCAATCCAACGATCAAATGTAAGTCGTGTTCTTGCAATGAATTCTGAGAATTCTACACCTGCCTCAGGCACCATTGTCTTAAACAACTTCCGATAACCCTCTTCAGACAACTGATACTTCTTTAATAAGGCTGCCCTAATAACATCATAGTTATCTTTGTCAGCCTCTTCAACCAAACTTAAACTAGTCAGAGAATCACCTTTCAGATTTTCTGATAACTGGTTAGCATATTGTGATTTGTCCACATTATGTGCTCGACACGAGCGTTCAAATCTGTTTAGCCAGAATGTTATGTCATCACTGGAAGGGTTGAACGCTGGTACCTTGACCTTGTAAGTAAAGGGTTTACCATTACCACTAGATGCTTGATTAACATTACTTATGTTTGTTAACTTTAACTTTTCTAACTCAAATGCTAAAAGTTCTTTTTGGTGTTCATGTTCTCTTATTGCTTTTTTTTCTTGAGCTTCAGCTTGTAATTTTCTCTCTTCTGCAGCAGCCTGTAATTTTTTCTCTTCAGCAGCAGCTTCATCTTTTCTTTTCTCTTTTTCCATTTCCATCTGGAATCTTTTTTCATCAGTCTGTATCTGCAATTTCTTTTGTTCATCCTCTCTTTGTAATTTTCTTTCCTCAGCTTCTAATTTCTTTTCTTCAATCAATGCTTTTCTTTCTTCAGCAGCCAATGCTTTGTCATATTGAGCAACTGCCCATTCTTCTAACTGCTGACCAGTCTTATCAAGAGCCCTGCCTTGTGTGATAAAATAATCCAAGGTAGACATCTTGTCTAATAAGATCAGTAATTTGCAAAAGTAAATAAATTTACTTTCTTAGTCTTAATCAAAGACTTTGTATGATAACTTTGTAACCTGTGAAAAATAGTACTTAACTATCCCAATCACTGTGGGAAACAAGCCTTACAAAGGTCTTGTATAAATCCTTATATAATAACAGCTATAAGTTGCTGGTTCACTCTATAATATAAGTGCAGTGCACCAGAAATAGTGTTTTATATCATCAACTGTGTACCTTTAGTAATAGCAATTAACTATCAGTTGATTCTTGTACATCAATTTATATGATCAACTATATTTTAAATAGTAAAGTGTAACGATTGTCAACTCATCAAACCCAGCACAGTTTTGGTCATACAGGTCATCTTGTCCTGGAACGTGATGAGGCTCCGACAAGAATGTGAGTGTAAACAATGAGTGTGTATCTGAATGTCAGTACGCGAATGGTAGAATGATTCGATAGAGTTGACAGGTTGGTAGTACATCACTCATACTCACACTGTTCGAATTCAAGAAGTACTGGAACTACGGTGGTCTTTTTATAACATTTAATGGGACGCACACTTGGACAGTACGTGTATGGTTACAGGAACAAATGTCGACATAGACAGCATAATGTTGATCACAGGAATATCATCTTAAGTTAGCATTCATGCTTGGCAAATATCATAATGGAGCATTCGTAAATAAGCATTCAGCGTTCCATCATGTAAATCATCTGGCTTTACTGACTGGGCACGTCAGACCATAACCAATACATAGGAAGGCTCCTAGACCTAACCTCGTCTAGCGAATATTCCTTCACGTAAAGTTCAATATATATATATATTTCATAATATAGGAATCCCAGACATGGGTTCTCACATGTAGCAGTGATCTCTTGGTTCATCGAGCGATAGTACAGGCATCCCTTTTTCTCACTCGATAAATACAAAGTATATGAATTTCAACATGGCTGTTCTCTCTCTCGTGAGCTTCACTCACTATAGAATATAGACCAAAATTAGTCATTCATTAAATGTCCTCATTTCTTCATAGGTTCTCTCATAGAGGTAATTGAATAATATCATACAATCCAGTGCTGATACATAGGAATGTCTTCTTCCTTTGAATGGATATTCTTTTTAAAAGTACCACTGTGCATCTGCTTATCAACAACGATGGCGAAGCCCAAGTTCATAATAAATTGTGGTTTTACCTTTTTATGCGAAATATAACTTTGCCATTCCTTGGCAACAGAGAATAAACACTGGGGTAAAGTACATACAACATGTCTAAATGATTATCACTTTTCCCCATCCATATATAGATCACTATTTCGGCAAAAAGCCTGCTACAACAAAACTCGGCATCCTCACAGGATGACAGCCATGGATCACACCCTTTGCTAGCGATACTTCCGCTGCATAGCCTTTGACCTTTTCTAGCGACAACCAAATTAGTTCGACTTAGAAATGCAAAGATATCCATATATAAGACAGACTCGTCCTACTCATACAAACACTACGTATAAATTCAGGCCATAGATATACTGAAGCAAGAACAATCTATTCCTACCCAGCCACAGAATAAATCGCAGTAGGCCTAGAGTCGTCTGCGGAGTCCGATCGAAGATGACAGAACTATTTTCAAGGGAAGCAACCCAAAAATGACTTCTCCTTAAGCACTTAAAAAGGAAATACTTTGCTTACCAAAATATTTGCGAACATAATAAGAATATAAATGTATTATATTGCAAGATAGTAAAAATTGCCCTTTACAAATACCTATTTTGTTGTCCCAGAGACTGGTCTTTAAGGACAGCTTTTGACAGTCAATGTGATCTGGACACATTACCAGGTGCTAAAGCTGACTTCGTGTTAGGGGTTCAGCAACAGTAGTGACTTTATGCGCCACAGGGAGCAAAAAGTAACATGAATACTTGTTATTCTTTCAACATGGAGAACAACACAAACAATAACCAAAAAGCTACAGACTGTCATCAATGGAAGCTTGAGTAGAATAGAAGGATTGAAGTGATATGACAAGATCACTAATGTGGGACTGATGACAAGATCACTAATGTAAAACTGATGACAAGATCACTAATGTAGAACTGATTACAAAAATAAATCACTCATGTGGAACTAATGACAAGATCACTCATGTGGAACTGATGACAAGATCACTAATGTAGAACTGATGACAAGATCACTAATGTGGAACTGATTACAAAAATAAATCACTCATGTGGAACTAATGACAAGATCAGTAATGTGAAACTGATGACTATATCACTACTGTGGAACTGATGACAAGATCACTAAAGTGGTACTGATGACAAGATCAGTTATATGCAACAGATGAAAAGATCACTAATGTGGTACTGATGACAAGATCACTAATGTGGTACTGATGACAATATCCCTAATATGGAACTAATGACAAGATCACTAATGTGGGACTGATGACAAGGTACTCGTAATTAATGTGGAACTGATGAGAAGATCACTAATGTGGAACTTATGACAAGGTACTCGTAATTAATATGCAACTGATGAAAATATCACTAATGTGGAACTAATGAAAAGATCACTAATGTGGAACTGATGACAAGGTACTCGTAATTAATGTGGAACTGATGAAAATATCACTAATGTGGAACTGATGAAAAGATCACTAATGTGGAACTGATGAGAAGATCACTAATGTGGAACTGATGAGAAGATCTCTAATGTGGAACTGATGAGAAGATCACTAATGTGGAACTGATGAGAAGATCACTAATATGGAACTAATGACAAGATCACTAATGTGGAACTGATGACACGAACAAAACAAGTGCCAGTGAAGCGAGCGATGAGAAGATGGAAATGACACACATTGAGGAAACCTGTTGATAGCATTACCAGGCAGTCTTTGTTATGGAGTTCCCAGGGTAAGAGAGGTAAGGGAGACCAAAGAATATATGGAGAAGAGAACTGGAGAAAGACATAAAGGAGATGAACAACACATGAAAGACATAAAAGAGATGAACAACACATGTAAATACTTTGAGCTGATGGAACGAGATAGGAGAACTTGACATCAGTTTTTTGAAATCCCATACTCGATGGGGAGTTGATGGGGATGGTTATTATTTTATGACCTTCCAGCTGTCTGATCGTTCATGTGTTTGTTTGTTTGTTTTTTTAAACTCACTTGAGATTTTGATTACAGTGGGCGATTTAAAACAGCCATGACGCACTCAACCCGTGGAGCGGAATTTATCTCCGTATCTTCCTTTCATAAGACCTGCGCTTCTGGAATCTTCATCTTTGGTCCTTGGCCGCCGACTGGCAAAGCAGTCAGTGACCAACACGCACCTGGTTGCGTCTTGTAGGACAGCAATAAACTGTCTCCACTTTGCTCGGTCAGCAGCCAGTCTTCGTGTTTGGTTCTCCAGCTCTGGTTCATGCTTTGCATCTCTGCCTCCACAGTTCTTCGCAGTTTGATGGGCTTGTTTTCGCATTCCTTCTGGAGTCATTAGCTTGGACGTTCTGGTGATAAAGACTCTGCATACTTTAGTTAACTCTCTTTTCTCTAAACTATTGTTTGATAATCGTCCATAGTGTTGCTTGTCACGCTTTGCAGACCTCTTTTTTTAATCAACAAATTCACAAAACAAGTCGTATTGTTCTCTAGACATGTTTCACGCATTATCCAGATTAAAGATTGGTTTTAATCTTCGACGCTTCCGTCTGCATCATTAATGGGATTTACTTTTTTAAATGGATACACAAGAGAAGTAAGTTACGATTTGTTCGTCTGCTAAACAGTTTAATCTGCTTTATGTTGAAGTCTGCTCATTCTCAGCGTCGTCTTAAGAATTACATTTTATGGTGTGTCTAATTAGGATAATGGTTCTTTACTTATAAGCACGTAACTCGAGAAAATGTGAAGGGGGAGATAATTATGGGTTTGCTCTTTCTGATACTTGTTGTCGTAAATTTATTTTGAGAGAAAGAGTCTTAGAAATAGTGGTCCTATTTAGAGTGGAGAATGTTGGTGAAAACTCAGTGATAGAAAGGTAGAGAGTAAATAGTTGCTTCACAGAGTGCTGGGGAGAGTAAAGACAGACTTATTTACGACAAATCGTTCCTCTCAATCTTCTCTTCACTCTCCTGGTCAAACAATTATTTGCCAGTTTCCAGACACACACCTGCACTCACACCGATTTGGTGCTTCAAACACACAGACGCACGTGAATACAAACTATATTAAACAGATAGGGGAAATTTTGGGCTTTGGGTATTCCAACACAGTACTAAATAAGTTTATAAGGTTTATTCTCATTTAAAACAATCACAACAACTATCATGTGTTACAGAAAAAATTATCATAAGTACAGAAAATACAAATAACAAGGTGGGGGGGCCGGGTGCAGAAGATTGGTATCTACTAAGCCCTTCCCGCTTGTATTAGACAAAGATAAACCCAGTCCAAAGATAGATGGTTATCAGGAACATAGGTAATGTAACCCAACAGTAAATTTAATTACTCTGAAAGAGGTGTTACAATATTAGGTATGGGGTGGTAGACAAAAATCCGGTTATTCCGAATTGTTCTTCCCTTTACTAAGCAAATGAAAAGGTTGGGGGGGGCGAGGGGGGGGTAAACAGAGTGAACAAAATATCCCACTTAAAGGAACAATGCAGGGTATACAAAAAATGTATTACCCGGTAGGCAAGTTAACAAATGGTTTGAAAAATTAATCTCCTGTCATTCATGCACGCGCGTGAGGATCCACACTCATATACTCACACACACTTACCGATTGCAGCATCAGACAATCCATAGAATTATATAAACAGCAATTACACTCTTGACATATGAAAAGGTCTGGTACTTCGATGTCCCGCCCCAGATGTAGCGAGGTTTGCTGATAGCAAATATTCTCACTTATCGCCGGACTTGAAGCCTAAGAGTTCTTGTGTTTTATTATATAAAAATGAGTCTATGGGATGGCACTGACACAATTCAACACAGGGGTTAGGATGGAGTGGTCTCTTTAATTTCGCTGCTGGAGGTAAAATTCCTTCAAGGCGTGATGATAGCAACTGACCGGTAGTTTTTTAATCTAGTGAGGAAAAACTAGGCCCAGTCACAGTTCAGGTAAATATGTGTTCTCTCACAGTAGGGCAGTAAATAAAATATCGCTACTGGCACTGTTCATCTTCCAGTTTATCTTACAGATTGTAATTTAATTTGATGGTTTCTTTTTAAACATTCTTGGGTAGGCTTTCTTTCATGTAATTATGATAGCTAGGCCGCATCGGACCGCCACAAGATTAAATTTAAAATGTTTCATCAATATGTCTGGAAGTTTTTAAGATGTATGATTTCTTTATTGCTGGGATCGCAGGTTACGATCACTCTGTATGAAAGAAAAAAACATGTAATATACCGAAAAATCAAATAACATTCTAAAGTGCGATGAATTTCCCGTTAAGACTATAATATACCCTCGCCTATTTAATTATATATTTAAGAAAACACTTTGCGAGTTTAAATGGTTAAAACACATATCTATATATATGACTTAACTCAATTAGTTATAAATTCCTTCGCGACTTTTAAAAGCTAATTTTAAGCGTTTAAGCATCTATTATCTTTTGAAATAATATAATACATATATCATTACATTTACAACTGGAACTATTGAGATGGTTTAATTTAATAGATTTAAATTAACGCAAAATCCAGTGAAATAGAATGAATGAACTAGACCACTGATCACTTTACACAATTATATTTTACCGTTTTGCACAGAATAGAATTCACTGCAAATATATATGAAAATCTAACACGATTTCAAATATAGCTAGTGCCTCTGTCAAGGTCTGGCCAACGAGTGATAAAATGCATTTCTTCATGGTCTGTTTATATCTAAAATGAAATGTAAGATGAGTGGGACATGTTAAAATTTGACACCTTTTTAGATCTCAGGAGACTTTTGGGGTTCTGACCGCCAGATTAAGGAGAGATGCCGCCCCTGGGTTTTGCGTATCTCCACTCGTTGCATCCGCGTCGGCTTTCCCGTTCGCTCCAACTGTGATCGGTTCTGTGGTTAATACCGAGATGCGAAATACCGGCAGGAAACTTGCGTCGCTCGTTTCAGGGACCGCTACTGCCTTTTTGATAGCGTTTCGCTAGTCTTTCCTGAGATCTCCCCTCCCCCCCGTGTCTTTGATCGTGGTCGCTACTATCGTTTGATGCTGGCAACGCCCCCCACTGGCCAAGTTAATGAAAATAACTGCGTATGATTGCTCAAGAGATATTCGTGGGCGTGATTTAACCTCTCCTTAAATCAATGCGATGACCAGAATGAACGGTAGATAAACTGTCAACATATTAATCAGCAAACGTGTTGACCATCTGCGTGGAAAGGTTGCATAGCTAATGAGTCCAGGTGAAAAAAAAATCCCGTTTGACGAAAAGTTACCACAATATTCGGGGGCACTGATGCTATCCGAAAGGGTCGTTACAAATAAGAAAGAACAAGAAGTGGAAAAAAAAACTAAAATCCGCTACGAGAAAAAACACAAAGTATAAATTTACTTGTGTTACCTCCTACTTTAGAATGTGCAAACTTATCGCTGCTATTATTGTCACTCAAGACTTTTAACGCAAGCGACTATGCCACGTTAAAATGGTAAGTTATACTAGACAAAAATCTACTTTTACTAACAGTAGAGAAAGATTTATATTAAAACAATTTAAAAGGAAAAAAAAAATTTTCCTTAAAATTTTAATTCTCCGTCACAAAATTCCGCCCCTGAAGTCAGTTTATGAGAAGAGACGTGTTAACTAGACTTAAAGAAGTCAGAACAAGACGCCTTTAGCTAAGCTCAACTCTTTTTAACTTCAAAAACCTTCAGTGACTGTAAAAACAATCACGCAATCCCAGCAAATCTTATAAAGAAAAAAGTTAAGTTTTATCTGCCAGAGGATAATTTAGCTAATCGAATTTATGATTATCCGTACTTTCTACTGCTGAGGAAAGAAAACAACCTGTAAATATGCTGTGTGGACGACCCAAATACTAAAAGGCGTTGTCTAGGGGTGTAATTAATTTTTATTATTATTTCCCTAATTCACAAAGACAGAACATTCACACTCTATCTAGTTAGACCCAGACTTAATCAGACTCAAAAATATCTTTATCCCGGCGAGCCAGCCAAATATTGTCGTAAATTTATTTTGAGAGAAAGAGTCTTAGAAATAGTGGTCCTATTTAGAGTGGAGAATGTTGGTGAAAACTCAGTGATAGAAAGGTAGAGAGTAAATAGTTGCTTCACAGAGTGCTGGGGAGAGTAAAGACAGACTTATTTACGACAAATCGTTCCTCTCAATCTTCTCTTCACTCTCCTGGTCAAACAATTATTTGCCAGTTTCCAGACACACACCTGCGCTCACACCGATTTGGTGCTTCAAACACACAGACGCACGTGAATACAAACTATATTAAACAGATAGGGGAAATTTTGGGCTTTGGGTATTCCAACACAGTACTAAATAAGTTTATAAGGTTTATTCTCATTTAAAACAATCACAACAACTATCATGTGTTACAGAAAAAATTATCATAAGTACAGAAAATACAAATAACAAGGTGGGGGAGGTGAAGAAGATTGGTTTCTACTAAGCCCTTCCCGCTTGTATTAGACAAAGATAAACCCAGTCCAAAGATAGATAGTTATCAGGAACATAGGTAATGTAACCCAACAGTGAATTTAATTACTCTGAAAGAGGTGTTACAATATTAGGTATGGGGTGGTAGACAAAAATCCTGTTATTCCCAATTGTTCTTCCTTTTACTAAGCAAATGAAAAGGGGGGGGGGGAGTAAACAGAGTTAACAAAATATCCCACTTAAAGGAACAATGCAGGGTATACAAAAAATGTATTACCCGGTAGGCAAGTTAACAAATGGTTTGCAAAAATTAATCTCCTGTCATGCATGCACGCGCGTGAGGATCCACACTCATATACTCACACACACGTACCGATTGCAGCATCAGACAATCCATAGAATTATATAAACAGCAATTACACTCTTGACAGGGAGCCGCGGTAGCATAGTGGTTAGTGCACTGGCTTCCTAGCGCAGTGGTCTATGGTTCGATCCCCAGATGAGGCGGAAAATTTTTTAGGCCACAAACGGCTCCTGGGTCGACCCAGCCCCAAATGGGTACCAGAGCTACTCTGGGAAGGTTAAGGCGGCCGGCGTGATTCCGACCACATCACCCCTCGTGTGCCGACGGTCAAGATAATATGGGCCTAACACCATATTCCCAATATGCCTCAATGGGCGTGTAACGGGTTCCTTTTTTTTTACTTTTTTTACACTCTTGACATATGAAAAGGTCTGGTACTTCGATGTCCCGCCCCAGATGTAGCGAGGTTTGCTGATAGCAAATATTCTCACTTATCGCCGGACTTGAAGCCTAAGAGTTCTTGTGTTTTATTATATAAAAATGAGTCTATGGGATGGCACTGACACAATTCAATCCAGGGTTTAGGATGGAGTGGTCTCTTTAATTTCGCTGCTGGAGGTGAAATTCCTTCAAGGCGTGATGATAGCAACTGACCGGTAGTTTTTTAATCTAGTGAGGAAAACTAGGCCCAGTCACAGTTCAGGTGAATATGTATTCTCTCACAGTAGGGCAGTAAATACAATATCGCTACTGGCACTGTTCATCTTCCAGTTTATCTTACAGATTGTAATTTAATGTGATGGTTTCTTTTTAAATATTCTTGGGTAGGCTTTATTTCATGTAATTATGATAGCTAGGCAGCATCGGACCGCCACAAGATTAAATTTAAAATGTTTCATCAATATGTCTGGAAGTTTTTAAGATGTATGATTTCTTTATTGCTGGGATCGCAGGTTACGATCACTCTGTATGAAAGAAAAAAACATGTAATATACCGAAAAATCAAATAACATTCTAAAGTGCGATGAATTTCCCGTTAAGACTATAATATACCCTCGCGTATTTAATTATATATTTAAGAAGACACTTCGCGAGTTTAAATGGTTAAAACACACATCTATATATATGACTTAACTCAATTAGTTATAAATTCCTTCGCGACTTTTAAAAGTTAATTTTAAGCATTTAAGCATCTATTATCTTTTGAAATAATATAATACATATATTATTACATTTACAACTGGAACTATTGAGATGGTTTAATTTAATAGATTTAAATTAACGACAAATCCAGTGAAATAGAATGAATGAACTAGACCACTGATCACTTTACACAATTATATTTTACCGTTTTGCACAGAATAGAATTCACTGCAAATATATATGAAAATCCAGGGGAAAATCTAACACGATTTCAAATATAGCTAGTGCCTCTGTCAAGGTCTGGCTAACGAGTGATAAAATGCATTTCTTCATGGTCTGTATATATCTAAAATGGAATGTAAGATGAGTGGGACATGTTAAAATTTGACACATTTTTAGATCTCATGAGACTTTTGGGGTTCTGACCGCCAGATTAAGGAGAGATGCCGCCCCTGGGTTTTCCGTATCTCCACTCGTTGCGTCCGCGTCGGCTTTCCCGTTCGCTCCCACTGTGATCGGTTCTGTGGTTAACACCGAGATGCGAAATACCGGCAGGAAACTTGCGTCGCTCGTTTCAGGGACCACTACTGCCTTTTTGATAGCGTTTCGCTAGTCTTTCCTGAGATCTCCCCTCCCCCCCCCCCCGTGTCTTTGATCGTGGTCGCTACTATCGTTTGATGCTGGCAACGCCCCCCCACTGGCCAAGTTAATGAAAATAACTGCATATGATTGCTCAAGAGATATTCGTGTGCGTGATTTAACCTCTCCTTAAATCAATGCGATGACCAGAATGAACGGTAGATAAACTGTCAACATATTAATCAGCAATCGTGTTGACCATCTGCGTGGAAAGGTTGCATAGCTAATGAGTCCAGGTGAGAAAAAAAATCCCGTTTGACGAAAAGTTACCACAATATTCGGGGGCACTGATGCTATCTGAAGGGGTCGTTACGAAGGGTCGTACCATATCATCCAACACTTCAGGGGTACCGATGTTATGAGAGGGTTCTTACCATCATCTAACAAATTCAGGGACGGCTGAGTTGTCTGTCACACTTGTTCTGATTATAGCACTATGTCTCCTGTAATCATTTCATTCTTTTTCATTCTATGTCACCTTCAGTCGATCTTTGTAGTCAACTAAGTAATAAGTAATTAAAATATTAACAAAACACACACATGCAACAATATCCAAATAAACTTTGTAACACTTCTCGAATCATTATTTAAGTTTTTATCGCCTTGGATGACAAATTCGGCAAAAGTATTAATAGTTATTTGTGCCAAATGAGACATATCCATTATCATCATTACCATCAACATCACCATCACCTTTATCACCACCACTATCAACATCATCATCATCATCACCACCATCATCATCCCCATCACCACTATCATCATAACCACCATCAACATCACCATCACTACCAGGACCATCACCACTACCATCATCATCATCACCACCACCATCACCACCACCATCATCATTACCATCATCATCTCCACCATCGTCATCATCACCACTACCACCACCATCACCACTACTACCACTACCGCCACCATCATCATCACCACCAGGAGCATCATCATCATCCCCACCATCATCATCATCACTACCACCACCATTACCACCACCACTACCACCACCATTACCACTACCACCATCATCATCATCACCCTTCACCTCCCCAAGGATCATAAGCCTTTACAAACTTACACCAAGTCTTCATGTCACGTGCCATCAGCTCAAGATCTTTCCATATCTTCTTCATCCCCTTCATGTCTGTCATACAGTTCTCTTCTCCATGTTTTCTTTGGTCTACCTCTACCTCTCTTACCCTGGAGATTCCAGAACACGGACTGCCATGTAACGCTATCAACATGTTTTGTTGTGAAATGGGACGCATGGCCGGTCTCAAATTTCTTTTAGCCTCCTAAACGATTAATTGTGATTATTTCTTACCTACATCAGTGTATCTTGTATTGTACAGTGTATCTTGTATTGAACAGTGTATCTTGTATTGTACGGTATATCTTGTACAGTGTATCTTGTATTGTACAGCCTATCTTGTATTGAACAGTGTATCTTGTATTATACGGTATATCTTGTACAGTGTATCTTGTATTGTACAGCCTATCTTGTATTGAACAGTGTATCTTGTATTGTACGGTATATCGTGTACAGTGTATCTTGTATTGTACAGCCTATCTTGTATTGTACAGCGTATCTTGTATTGTACGGTGTATCTTGAATTGTACAGTGTATCTAGTATTGTACAGAGTATCTTGTATTGAACGGTGTATCTTGTATTGTACGGTATATCTTGTACAGTGTATCTTGTATTGTACAGCCTATCTTGTATTGAACAGTGTATCTTGTATTGTACGGTATATCTTGTACAGTGTATCTTGTATTGTACAGCCTATCTTGTATTGTACAGCGTATCTTGTATTGTACAGCGTATCTTGTATTGTACAGTGTATCTTGTATTGCACAGATCCGTTTTACCACACATTTTTATGAACTCTAACCATTATTATATTATTATCAATCAATCTAAAACAGAGATGATAGATGCCGACGACAGTAGACAAGGACCTCCAGTGTATGCCATATTGCCAGACTGGCTATCCATATTTACTTTACAGCTAATCTTAATCTAACCCAAACCTTGTTTCGAGCTTTGTCAAACAGCTCGCCTTAACTTAACACCAACCCTTTTTCGTGCTTTTTTCAAAATTAATAACGCCTGACAAACACTGAGGCCCTTTAAAAACAAACAAACAAACAAACAAAAACCTACAACAACTCCAACTTGAAGCGGAATGCGGCATTTTTTAGCCCATATGGCGGCCTCTAGTCTACTGTCGCGCACTTCAGCCATAAAGATATATATTCATACGTACCGGCGATGATTCTGCAAGCAAGTTTGTGCGTGCGTGTTTATTTTCAATGGATGTGGAATTTAATTTTCACGGCGCAATGCGCACCTTTTCCTTACTTTCCCAGAAGGCTGGCGGGAAATTTTCATTGTTCGTTTCCCGACATACCATTTACACAATCAGGAATTAGTTTCTCTAATGATCGGACAGAAAAATTTGTCGTTTATTAATGTAATGTCGCTTAGAGATGAAAAAATATATAGTGTTTATGAATGGGGACGAACCTATAATTGGCTCGTTTTAAATGTCCCTGTCAAAATTCGTCTGTCTATTCTTCATTATCTTTAAATCTCAGCTTCCGGTGAAGCGAATGAATTTAACCGTATTTCACCATACTTAATTGTACTCGTCATTTGAGAATATAGACAGAAAATCACTTTGTAAAATAATGAGAAATTATATAATCCTCGTGAAGATCATTAACTTAATAAAGAAAACATATTAAGACATGACACGAAGAAATGTTAATTAAGGAAAACTTGCAGAACTGTTTTAGATAAAAACTGGAGTGCGGCAGGGATTTGTGTTGTCGCTATTTTTCTTCTTATTGGCTATTGATTGGGTTATGAAATGAAACTAATGACATCGACAAACAGAAATGGAATTTAGTGGACTCGGACAAAACCGTTTAGAGATTTAGATTCGGTCGACGATCTAGGTCTTCGGTGCCATTACCGCACCGCAATGCAAGACAACGTGACAATACTTGTGGAGACATTACGGGAAAATTGTTCTGAAAATACACAGGAATAACACAAACGTGAAGATACACAGGAATAACACAAACATGAAAATACACAGGAAAAAACAGAAACATGAAAATACACACAGAAAACACAAAAAAGAAGATACACAGAAATAACACAAACATGAAAATACACATGGACAACACAAACATGAAAATACACTGGGAAAACACAAACATTAAAATACACAGGGAAAGACAAACATGAAAATGCACAGGGAAAACACAAACATGAAAATGCACATGGGAAAAATAAACATGAAAATATACAGCGAAAAAACAAACATGAAAATACACATGGAAAGCACAAACGTGAAAATACACAGGGAAAGCACAACATGAACATGTACAGGGAAAACACAAACATGAAAATATATACAGCAAATGATAACCAGTTTGCACTTAGAGAAAGACGCCTACGCGATTTAGAATTACGCATAGACCTTGGCAGCAATATAGACACAATTGGAGGGATAGACAATGATGTAACAGTACAAGAGGCAAGGTGGGGCTTTCATCGCATCATTGAGAAATACATGGAAATTAAATAAAGTCGAGTCCAATACAAAAATAAGCTTATTTTTCAACTCAAATGTCAAGGCAGTTTCATTGTACGGCTCTGGAATATGGAGAACAACCAAATTAACAGCGAAGAAGTTACACAAGTTCACAAATGGGTGGTTGCGTTGAATTGAGGAATTGAGATGATATGGCAAGATCAACTATGTGGAACCAGTGACAAGAACCAGACACGTGCCAGTAGAAGGCGCTGACAATGTTGAATAAATGAAAGATCTTATGCGGATGGAACTGGGCTCCAAAAAATTTGGCGTAGGGTATCTGAATGGTTGGTGATGATGACGCTGAAGGTCTGCAAATGCGCAATACAGTTCATTACCTTGTTCATATGTAGACAGTATAAAACGATGAGGAGAATGTGGACAGAACGTGAGCTGGTGGCACGTGACAGGAGGTCTTAGCAGGTGTTTGCTGAAGGTACAAGGTATGTGCTTCTACTGTAGCTAAAGGGTATTGATAAAACGTATCTACCTTGGGCAGATGGCGAAGGCTAGAAGGACTTGGCATGAATTCATTGATGACCTGTGCAGCTTGAGGATCTAATGGGAAACGAATGCATGCCTGCCACAGTTTCACTCCACCCCCTCGCCAGTTCTCACTGACATTCAGAGCTCGCTTCTCAGTGAGACGAATGATTAGATTTACCTGAATGTTTCCCTTCTTTTGTCAAGCTGTTTCTATTGTGTGGCTGTGAAACATGGAGAGCAAACAAACACAACAACCAAAAAGCTACAGACTTTCGTGGATAAATGCTTGAATGGAGTTGAGGGGTTAGGGTGGTGCGGTGGGATCACTGGGGTGGGGCTGGTGGCTGGACGCCGGTGGAACAGGTGGTATCGGTTCAACTTCAAATGTCAATTCAACCCTATTGTATTGCTCTGAAACACGGAGAACAACAACCAAAAAGCTACAGACTTTTATCAATGAGTGCTCGCGTAGAATACAAAGATTTAAGTGGTATAACAAGGTTACCAGTGTAGAACTGACAAGAACTACACAAGTGCCAGTGAAACATGAGAAGAAGACGTTGGAAATGAATAGGACACACACTGAGAAAACTTGTTGATAACATTACAAGGCAGTCCTTTGTCTGGAATCCTCAGGATAAGGTAGCGAGAGGTAGACCGAGGAACACAAGGAGAAGAGAAATAGAGACACACTCGTATATAAAGGGCATGAAGTAGACATGGAAATACCGTGAGCCGATGGCACGGGAAATGAAGACCTGGCATAAGTTTGTTGAAAGCCTATGCTCCATGGGTGCTGAAGGATGATGATAAACAGCCTGTGGCGTTTTTCTTCTTCTTCTTCTTCCGTCCTTAGCCAAAGACCGACCAAGCAGTCAGTGGCCATTACGCCTTGCGGCGTCTTAGGGCAACAAGAAATTATCCGTTGTTCCGTTGCGCCTAAAGGCGTTTATTGGTACAACAGAATATTAATTGTTGTTTCCGTAATCAATGTGACAAGCAAGCGGTTGATCAATCCGCTGTGCCCCGAACTTGCCCTCGTGTGTACTGCCGCTATAAAACCACTTCGCTACCGAGACGCCTCCAGCCAAAATTCTCTCGGGACCGAAGGTCCGCGAAAAAGAGCAATCTGGTACTGGCACAACACCCTTTCGCTGCCTCCACTTCGCTGGGAGGACCCGGCAACCGGGACCACACACAGCCTTGAGAGGACAATGGTCGCCTGAAGGGACCTGTGGCGTTGAATGAGTCGAAAAGGAATAATTCTCATAGCTCATGAGACTAGCTGAGACAACGTATCTATGTTTAATGACCTGTTTCTAAAACTTGTCGGGTGCGACCAAAGATGCCCGCTGTATAGAGGAAATCCCTGAGACTAATTTCTATTATTCTGAAATGCCTCAAAATCACAACATCGACAGCAGCGTTTTCCTGGGACCAGAAAAGCTGAAATTGGCCGTATTTTCGCCCGCAGCGATGTCCCATTTGGCTTTGTGCTATTTTTGAAAAATGTAGATGACAAAATCCTGGCGACATAATTTTAAAAGCGACGTTGATTCTAATGCACCTAAATTGTGTCCTGGATACTTAACGAAAGCAGAGATGAATTCGTGTAGCGGCTAGTTTTTAGCGGTGACAAATATATGGCCGCACCGTAAACGTCCCTGGCTTTCATTTTACTGTAGTGTTTGAAGCTTGGGGAATTTATCTATATATTTTTTTTAATAGATATGGAAATCAAAATAAATCAAGTTTAGCACACATATAAGAATCTTCAACTCAAACGTCGAGTCTATCCTATTGTATAGCTCTGAAACACGGAAAACTGCATATATAACAACTAATAATATGCAAACTTTCATATATGTGTGCGTGAACTGAATGAAAGGATTGAAGTGGTATGATGTCGTGAGTGTGTATAATTTTTAGAGTATTAGTCGAATAAGACAAATTGAGTGAACTGCAAGATTTATAGAGAAAACACAGATAAGGTGTGAAATTAGGGACAACTTAAGACGACCTGGAAGGAGGTCTATTAATTCTATCACTTTTTCCAAGCTCACAACTCACTTATGTAGTCTTAAGTATCACCCGCTCTCTCTTCTTTCTCGCAGACAGATAGAGAAATAATAAGAGCTTAAATAGGTATGGATGAAGTCTTGAACAGCGCAATATTAAAATGCTAAAATGTATTAAAGTTCTCTTTAGCTTGTATAGAAGAAAAGAATTTTAAAAATCTCAGCAAACCATAACTGATCAAATAACAAAGTTAACAATTACATCAATTCATCATCATCTCAACCCGTAACCCGTCATGGGTCGTAGGGGTGCCATGGTGGAAGCATCAGCAGACAGGGTCCTCCACTGCTCTCTATCCTCAGCAATACGTACAAGTGTGGAAAAACTGTGCCCTGCCCATTCTTTGATGTTATCAGCCCAGGATTTTCTTTGCCTTCCTCTTCTTCGTTTACCTTCGACTGTTCCCTGAAGGATCGTTTTCGAAAGGGAGTCATGACGAGTTACATGCCCAAACCAGGCTAGCTTTCGACGTTTCATTACTGACAAAAGTGGTTCTTGGTGGCCTGCATACGTGTTTATTTTCTCTCCAACATAGACATTTGTTTTGTGCTCTTTAAAGCAAATGCACAAAGTTCTTCTATAACATTTATACTCGAAAACCTGAATCCTTCCTTCCGTATCTGCAGTGAGTGTCCAGCCCTCACACCCATACAAGAGAATAGATAATACAAGGGATTTGTATAATTTGATCTTCACAGGAAAACTGATGTTACTTTTCCAGATCACATTCAGCCTTGTCATGGCAGCTGAGGCCATCTCAAGTCTTGTCTTGATTTCTTTACTTGATCTTCCATCACTACATATAGTGGACCCAATACATTTAAAGGTGTTCACTTCTTCTAACGTTTGCCCATTTAACGTAATGTTTGTCGGAACATGTTTCTTATGGCTATTCACCAATATCTTGCTTTTTTCTATATTGTCGTAGATTTTTGATAGGAGAATTAAGACATAGATTGGTCCCTTCTGAATAGAAATAGAATAGGTGATAGCTCTGTGGGAGATAATAATAGAAATAGATTTTCATGAGTGAGATGGTGAAAACTAGGTAATTTTTGTCCCTGAATTTGAGAAGTTTTTCTCTCCTTCAGCCTATCTCTATAACAGAAAGTATTAGTCAGACAAATACCTCAGTATATATATATATATATATATATATATATATATATATATATATATATATATATATATATATATATATATATATATATATATATATATATATATATATATATATATATATATATATATTTAGATGTAATATATATCAACCACTCACAAACACAACCACATAAGTGACGACAGTTAGACGTACCAACGTGAAAACTATAACAATGAAATATATATATTTTGAGTCAAGCTGACTGACACACTGGTATAAGTTTATGTAAATTTTATTATCTTAAGACAATGTACCCACACCGTAAATTTGAATATCAATCACATATAAATATACATAGGTTAATGAATTACTAAAAAAAAAGTAATAGATCCATAGGTATAATCTTTTCCCCCGATGTTTAGCCCACGATCCTGTTAGAAGAAAAGTGATAGCCCCAAAGAGTCACGGATTCATACGCTATAGTCTAAGATTTCCCTCTAAGGTTAAGAACAGAGTTGATACATTAATCTATTCTACGAGGGAAATATCACACTGACAAACAACATTTTTCTTTCTTATATAAGAATAAGTGTTCTTAGGTCAGTTTCTTGCGCTGATTTCAAATTTGAAATCCGTTTATCTCTATCACGTCGGGTTCTTAAGATATTTGTGAATAAATATATTTTTGGGAAACCGTTATTTGCTCTGTTTTATTTTTACTATATAACTTTTAAAAAATTAATAACATGCAAAATAATTCTACTTTTTATACTGCTAAAAGATGCATGACATATGTTACGTTATATTTCAAATAGTTACTGTATTTTGAAATAATTCTGAGTGAAATATGGCTTCTAGAAGTTGTAGAAATTTGGCTGATCTGTTCTGTTACGTGTGCGGATATTTTACCGATCGTGTTCACCAGAAAAACTTTACACCATTGCTAAAGAAAGCATATGAACTTTATTTCGATTCGAAAGTTGATGATGCAAATAAATCTTGGAAGCCAAATGCAGTTTGTTCGACTTGTGCAAATACATTGGCAGGTTGGTTACGAAAATCGCCGAAGTATAAGTCGATGCCTTTTGGCCAGTAATATGACGTGAACCGACAAATCACGCTACTGATTGTTACTTCTGCTTGACAAATATCTATGGTTTCACTTTTAAAACTAGAAAGTCTGTGGTTTATCCAAATATTGAATCAGTTTCGAAACCAGTGTTTCATGATCCAATCACGTGTCCGATCCAAGTTCCACCAGAACAATATCCGTTGGACGTGAATGAACCATCAGAAAGTGATAGTTTACCTGCTTTAGAAACTAATTCTGACTCGGATTATGTACCGGTGAATGATGGTATTCACTTAATTAACCATTCAGAACTTTCAGATCTAATACGTGATCTCGCTCTCACCAAAGGACAAGCGGAATTACTCGGTTCGCCACTCAAAGAATGGAATCTTTTAGCGCCCAATACTCCGATATCTAAATTTCGTCATACACACAGAGAACTTGTTCAATACTTTGAGATGGATGATGACATTTGCTATTGCAAAGATGTAAAAGGTCTAATGGTGCACCTCGGTCATGAGCACATAGTCAACGAATGGCGACTTTTCATTGAATCTTCCAAGACTAGTCTAAAAGCCGTGTTATTGCATAATGGAAATTTATTTTCATCAATTCCAGTCGCCTACTCTGTTCATATGAAAGAAACTTACGACAATGCGGCTATACTTTTGGCAAAAATAAAGTACAATGACTACCAATGGCGGATTTGTGGAGACCTAAAGGTCATTGCAATTCTCACGGGCATGCAGACTGGGTATACTAAATTTTGTTGCTTCCTATGTGAATGGGATAGCCGCAACAGATAGGAACATTATGCAAGAAAGGTGTGGCCTATCAGGGATCGTATGCAGCTCGGGCATAAAAATGTAATACACGAGCCATTAGTTAACAAAGACAGCATCATTTTACCACCGTTACATATAAAGTTGAGGCTCATGAAGAATTTCGTAAAAGCGTTAGATAAAACGAGCAAAGCTTTCACTTATCTTCGAGAAAAGTTTCCGCAAATTAGCGATGCAAAGATTAGCGATGCAAAGATAAAGGAAGGTATCTTTGTAGGACCTCAGATTAGGAAAGTTATTGCAGACAAACAATTCGAGAACTTGTTACATGGTAGTGAACTTCGCGCATGGATGGCATTCAAATCGATCGTCGATAACTTTCTGGGAAATCACAAATCTGTCGACTATGTGCATATTGTTAAGCAGTGCATAGATGCATACAGAATTATGGGCTGTAACATGTCCCTCAAAATCCATTTGCTCGATTCGCATCTTGACTTTTTCCCTGACAACCTTGGCGAAGTCAGCGATGAACATGGAGAACGATTCCATCAAGATATCGCCGTAATGGAGTCACGTTATCAAGGACGGTGGAGTGTGACCATGCTTGCCAATTATTGTTGGATGCTTCATCGCGATGTACCACATGCCATTCACCGACGAAAGTCGACTGCAAAGAAATTCAAGCCTACATAACTGTTATACTTCTTGTACAAATGATGTTGTAATACTGTATGCGTTGTTAAAAAACTTCAATTGCGTATTTCTAGAGATCCCGACCTGATAGAGAAAAACGGTTTGCAGATTTAAAAACAGCGCGTTAAAATTGACCAGAAAAACATAGAAATGTTAGAGAAAGAAAAAAAAATTTTTTTTTTTTGTTAGTCAGTGATTAGTAACAAACTTGCATAAAGAAATTTCAAAAGTGGGTGCATAAATACAAACAAATTGAAAGAATCACTCGTTCCGCTTTCACTCGTTTCATTCAGCAGGGGCCCCTGTCGTACTTTCTTACCTACAATCTGGCTGGCGTTCGCCGTCTGGCGGAAACTTCAGGACACACACACCGTAACGTAAATCTGTATTTCGTTTGGTAAGGTGAAACCCAGTTCTGCAGATCAGGTTTCATCCAATGTTCCGGGGAGCTTTCATTTTAACTATATTTTCAGACTACTGTTAGTGTCACATGAATCAGGTCAGATAAGAAATTTTAAACGGGCTCACAGTGTCAGAACTCGAGGTTTCCAGTACTTCGGAAATGCCAGGTTGATAACTTCTCTCAATATGTATATATGTTCTTGGTCACACCACAATTAGTCAAAATGTCGGAAATGTTATTGTTTGTAATATACTTCGCCACAGGGCTGCATGTACTAGAGATTTTTTTAGGAAGAATTTAATCTGGCGCGATCGGCCCAGTTACTTCATTTAGTCTTAAAGTTCGTGAAATGGGTACTCTGTCGTTTCTGGATGCAAACGCACTGCCCGACAGGTTTTACTTTGTAGACCCACGTATTTAAGGACACAAATGTTTTTTCTTCTCAGATTTTACTCATATGTACTACACCGCTGGTAGAGGTTGGGCTTACCCCAGAATACTGTATAAAGAAAAACATATAGAATACATAATATTATACACATATCCTATGTCTACCTCGCGTACAATAACATATATATTCACTTCGGTTATTTAATTAAAATCAGAAACTATAAGCTTTAAGCATGACTCATCGTTTAAAACTCCCGTGAAATAAATTATAGTCATTACCAAAAATCAATCCTCATGAATTAGAAATACGTACATATTTCGTCAATACTCAATGATGACTCAGTGCATTAATTAAGTTTAGTTAAAATATTCTCTACTAGTTACTAGCAGTTTAATTAAATTTAATTATAGCTGAATGAGTTTAAGCTAGAAATATAATTTATTCTGCTATCCACTGTAACGCGTAAACTAGAGAATATAACAGACTTATAATTTAATCCCTCTGCACAGAAATCTAACTAGTGAAATAAAATAGGCGATTTACCACTTAAATCACTCAACACTACTACATATATAATATTACCTCCAGACAGAACTACAGGCGATCACCACGAAACTAGAATTATTCACTTATATCGGTATTCTAGAAGCTCGGCAAAATTGTCGAGAAAACTAAAAACTTCTCTATACAAGCTTATTCTCTAGCACGAAGCGATCCGTCTACTGCAACTTAGGAGGACTGAATGAATGAAGTCTAAACTACTCTGGTATAATATCTGAAAACAGACAAAGGATGCACGCCATTCTCGAAAACCCGAAATTAGCGTCCCGTCTTAACACTTCACATTAACTCAGGCGACGGCAATAAAACTGCCAGTGCTCGTTCTAACACCTTCCGCTACCTCTAGTCATTCCCGAGCGATGCATGTTGGCGCCTCTCACACCCATCACCGAGAAACTTAACCGTAGAAGCTTCGTGTTAGATGAAAATGTTATACGATTGTCTGCCATCATATGTCTGTCGAGAACGAATTTCACACTATTCGGTCTAATCAAGAACTTAGCTTAACAGCAATAAAAATGTGTTGCTAAATAAGAAAAGAATGGGCAAAGGTTTGAATGGGAGAGTTATATTTTTCACAATCAAACGAATGCGAAATAAAGGATAAAAGAGCGATAATAAAGTAGAAGACACTGGTAGAATAAAGAAAAGATATAGAAATGTATTAATCATAAATCTCTCTGCGACAGATATGGAACTACTCCATGTCTACGTTATGGGAATAAATTTCCTATATTCGTAGCTTCAGGGTGTCTGTTCTCTTCCCTCTCATCTCCCCCCTCCGTCTCTATCCAACTTCTCCTCATGTCTGCTCCCAAAGTCTTCCTTCTCTGGAATGTCTGCCGTGTGCGCTTGAAAGAGCGTCGCCGCTTTTGACATTTTTGAAAGATTCCGTGTGCTTGCAGTGGAATTTCCCTGCCAGTATCGTCATCTTCGTCAGTTTTGGCGATCGTCAGGAGATGTTCGGAGGTCGGCACTGGTCTTTCCAAGTATTTCTTTAACAGATTTAAATGGAAAACCTTCTCCTTTCCTTTAATAGAGATCTGGTAGTTAGCCTTAGAAATCTTTTTCAGGACGGTAAACGGCCCTTACCATCCGATACGTAGTTTGTTGTTCCCAGTAGGGAGTAACACCAAAACTTTCTCTCCTGCTTGTAATTCTCTCTCTTTCGCGACTTTCCTGTATCGGTTAGCGTGCTTTGCACGTGCTCGCTTAAAGTTTGTCGTTGCTAGGTCCCATCCTAGTTTCAACCTTTCCTTTGAATCCGACACATATTTACTGGCTGAGACGATTGTCTCATCAGCCTTCTGGTCTGTCAGCGACTGAAGTAAGGCTTCAAGCGGCCTCTTAATAGGTCTGCCGAATACAAGCGTAGGTGGGGGAAATCCTGTGGAAGTATGAGGAGATTCTCTGTAGCCAAATAAAGCTGCAGGAATACAAAGATCCCAATCTTCAGGTTTCTCTTGTCCCAGTTTACTTAACATCATGTTGAGGTTTCCGTTGACACGTTCTATTAACCCACTTCTGGCCGGATTATAAGGCTTTATGTAGATGTGCTGGTCCCTCAAGATCTTAACGATCTCATCCATTAACAGGTTTCAGTATGGAGATCCGTTATCCGTCAACACATGTTGAGGGAATCCCAACCGAGTAAAAATCTGCACGAGGGCTTCTGCGACATGCTTGGCATCCGCGCATGTAAGCGGTATAGCTTCTGCCCACAAAGTGCATGTGTCGACTAAGGTCAGGACGAACCTGTTCCTTCTTTTAGTCCTTTCTAAGGGCCCTAAAATGTCGATCACTACCCTTCAAATGGTGTTCCCATTATTAGCATTTCACCCAGGGAAAGTGGGGGTGTCCGTTGCTTGGGTGGCACACGTTGGCACTGGGCACAGGATTTCACATATCTGATAATATCAGAGTTCACTCCTGGCAACCAATAATGAGTAGTTATCCGTTGGTTTGTGGCGTTCTGTCCTATATGTCCGCTGAAGGGAAGATAGTGCCCCATTTCTAAAATTTGGCTTCTGTACTGTTTCGGTAGTAGGAGCTGATTGTAACCTTGGTCAGGCTTGCCCGTTCTGCGATACAGTACGCCATCTTTAGAAAAAATGTCTCCGTGTTGTCTAGGGTCCTTAGCCATGGGCAGTTTCCTAAAGCAGGGTGCCAAAGTACGGTCCTTTTTTTGCGCTTCTTTAAGTTCCATAGGTAACAAATTAGGCGCAGGCTCCCGTTCCTTCTTGGTTTGCCTCTTGTAGTTGCTGCTGCCACAATTGGCTCTTCCGGTTTCCCAATAAACACATATCTACCGCCAAGTATGACTGGGTAGATGGGGTCATCCATAACAGCCGCTTTGATCACACCTCTGACAATGTCAGAGTGGATCTCCACCAAAGCGATGGGAAGCGCTGTAGGTGCCTCACTCTTAGAAACTCCACAAAGTTCAACGGTCTCTCTTGTCTCTTGACCGGGTTTAACCAGGTGTCTGGCAACAATGCAATCATAAGAAAGCCCCGTGTCAAATAAACAAAAAGTTTGAGAACCGTTCAAAATAACAGTACCTCGCGTAGAGGATCTCTCTCCCTCTACAGGGTGAGAATCACTGACATCAATTCTGCCTTGCGAGACTGTTAGCAAGCATCCGATGCGTTTAGGTTCGGTGTGCTCGCTCTGATCATATGTCCCATGCTCCGGGTTTTTCCCTTTGCCACCTTGTCCTTTCTGACCACGCTGCCATGTAGGACGGTTGGGTTGATCAGACTGTTTGTTGTTGGGGTACTTGTTTTTGTAGAACTTAGACTTTTCAGGAGGGGGGTTTTAAGGTCCAGTTTCTCTGTGGTTATTTTGGTTAGAAGCATGAGAAGCAAGAGAATATTGGTCTAGATTATTCTTTCGAAAAGGCACTTCTGTCGGTTTACGTTTGGTGGCCGGTAGTTCGGCCAGCGCATTATGATATCGCTCAGACTTTTCCTAGATGTCTTCAAGCTTTTCTGCACCCTGCTCAGCTAAAAATCTCCGGGTGTCAGCAGACAGAGTGTTCCTTATCTGTTCGCATATAACGAACTCCTCAAGACCTTCATAGGTAGAGGCGAGCTGCGAGAGCTCTAGGCACTTGGTCAAATATCCCTTTAAACGAGACGAGAACTGCTGGAAAGTTTCAGAGTTCTCCTTTTTGCTGTTGCGGAAGAGTTGCAAAAATTTGCGAGCGTTCATTTCAAAACGCTCAAGCAAAGCTTTCTTCAACACGTCGTAATTGTCTTGTTGGTTGCTTTCCAGTTTAGAGTAAACATCATAAGCAGAACTTTTTAAAGCCTGGGAAAGCTTCATATTCCAACGCGACCTCTCTAAACCGTACAGAGTTGATATTTTCTCACATTTTTCTAACCATGTGTCAATCTTCTCATTAAGACAAGGGAAATATTCTAGAGCAAAAGACATAGCGTTTAGTTGAAGAGACTGAGTGTTAGAAGGATCAGTTAAGGAGGAATGAGGAGAAGACTCTCCATTGCTGGAGGTAGAGGAAGCCCCACGACTTTGGACTTCAAGAGCCTTAAGAGCCAGTTCGTGCTGTCTCTCCTTCTCTCTTTCCTCCCTCTCCTTCTCTCTTTCCTCATGCTGTCTCTCCTTCTCTCTTTCCTCCCTCTCCTTCTCTCTTTCCCTGCGAATTTCCATTTCTTCTTCAATCTTCCTCTGTTCCCTAGCTTCGGCTGCTTTTTGCTTCTGCTCCGCATCATATCTCTCAAGTTCGTCGTTGAGAAACGCTTTCGCTTCTTCTCCGTCCAATCCCTCCTCTCTCGCTTCCTGTCTGAGCATCTGCCTAGGCTTTGCCACCTCTGCCATTGTAAAGAATTGACTGAGTGTAAATCGAGAAGGAAGTAAGAAAAAGATACGCTGGTTCCTTACCACTTACGAGAAAATACCAAAGCAAAAAGATAATATTATTAAAACTGGGATACCTCCTCCTATAAAGTTATCTAACTATCGCTGCTATTAATTGGCAATTAAGCTCCTAATGTAGACGACTACGCCAAATTAATTGTAGTTAAAATTACTCACTAAAAATACGTTGCTACAGTGGAAACAAAACAATTAATTCAAAAATTTTAAGGAGAAACAACAATTCCCTTAATTTTTTAAATCTACGCTACAATTACCCTGTGATCGTTACACAATCACAAATCTCTACCAGCGGTTTAGTATTACAAAATCAACATATAACACCGACAAAATCAGTCTGTAAATCAAAATGTATACTACTCAAAAATGCTGTGGAAAAACAATTACTATAGTGTGGTCAGCAAGCCCATAAACAGATCGTTAGTCTAGGGGATAGTTATTTTTAAAGATAATAAAACTCACGAGACATCACACTCTTACTCTATTACAGAATAAAGAAAATTACTCCTGTAGACAAGCTGATATGTGTCGTACCTACTCAGGATAAGAGTTAAATTCACGGAAAAAACAAGCACTATTTGTCGCCTCGTCTTCCTATTCTAAGTTCAAAATCCCGATAGACGAGTCCATATTTGTCGTCTATCTCAGGACTTGAGTTCAATTCCCGGAAAACGAGCCACCATTTGTCGTAGATTTTTGATAGGAGAATTAAGACATAGATTGGTCTCTTCAGAATAGAAATAGAATAGGTGATAGCTCTGTGGGAGATAATAATAGAAATAGATTTTCACGAGTGAGATGGTGAAAACTAGGTAATTTTTGTCCCTGAATTTGAGAAGTTTTTCTCTCCTTCAGCCTATCTCTACAACAGAAAATATTAGTGTGACGTACGTATAGTATGAAAAGTGTAGTCCCTGAATTGTTAGATGATATGGTAGGTCCCTCGAATAACATCGCAGCCCCTGGATTTGTGTGTAACACAATAGTCAACGTGGGTTTCTCCACGTTTTCTCATTAGTATGCACTATAGCAGCGTGGATTTTTCACCACGTTTGCTCATTAATATGTAGACAGTTATCATGCGAGGATCCAGGAGTTTCGGTTTGCCTTAGGGAAGGTTAAGCCACACCTACTGCCAATCGCTAGAGCGATTTAAAGCAAGCATTTCTCCACACCTTTCTGGCACCCCGCCTAGTAGGAGTTGCCAAAGCTTATTGGCAGAGCGGCAAACGATCAAAGGCAGTAGTAATCCCAGAACGGACGATGTAGTTTCCCGCTGTTAGGTAACACGGCAGTGTGAACCAGAGGAGAGCGCCTGAATCGCGGATGCAGCGAACGGAGATAGGGAAACCAGGGGCGGCATCTCTCTATTAGTCTGGCGGCCAGAATCTCGATAGTCTTTTGAGTTCTTAAAAGGTAAGAAATTTTCACGTGTCCCCCCGATCTTTCATTCCATTTAATATAAATAAAGACCTCTGAAAAATGCATTTATCATTCGTTTGCCAGAGATTTAAAGAAACACTAGCGTATAGTTGAATCCTGCTAGATTCCATCTGAATTGTTGGCTATATTGGAGTCAATTCTTTTATGTGCTAAACGGGTGATCATAACCTTTGCGTCCCCGCCAAAACATTTTATAGAATCCTCCAGACTTGGTTATTAAAACCCTCCAGATATTTTGATGAACTGTTTAAATTTTAATCTTGTGGCGATCCTGTGTGGGGTCCAGCTAACTGAATTTACCAGAAAGAAAGCAAACCCAAGAACAATTTAACACATCATCAATTAAATTAAGATTAACTGGAGAAGAACATTGCCAGAGCTATATTTATATTATTCTACTGCTCTACTGCGAAAGAGAGTAGATATCACCTGAACCCTGACTGTGCACATTCTCTTCACTGGACTTAAACCCCCGAAGAAAAACCTACTTTACTGGTCAGTCGTGTCAACCCGCTTAAGAAGTTTTTCCACCATCAGCGACTAAACCCAAGAGACCACACCATTCTCACCCCTGTATCTGTGACCGTGCCATCCTATAGAACTTTTTTAATATAACGAAACAAAGAACACATAAGCTTCACTTTCCAGAGATTTCGGGACACTTTGCAAACCGCATAAACCTGCTAAATCTGGGGCTGGACACAGAAGAAAAAGACACTACCTATGTCGAGTGTTTAATTGCTGTTTTGTATTTTTTATGGAGTGCCAGATTCCACGATCGGTAAGTGTGTGTGAGAAAATGAGTGTTGCAATCACGAGCGTGCATGAATGAAGGAGCATTATTTGCAACCATTTATAATTTGTTCACCCGATAAATATTTTGTTTATTGTATTGTTCTTCTGTAAGTTGGATTTCCTAACCTTGGTTATTTCCCCTCCCTTAAATATGTTTAGTAGAGGGAAAACATTTTTGAGAATAGGACTTTTTCTACCACCTATACCTAGTATTGCAACACCTCGTATCAGAGTACATTAATTTACCATTAGGTTAAATTAGCTATTTGTCTGATAACCACCTGTCTTTTGGACTGGGTTTTTTTTTCTTTTTCTATTTCAAGCGGGAAGGGCATATTGGATTACTCCTATTCCCCCCCCCCCCCCCCCCCCTTCCACCTTGGTATTTTGTATTTTCTGTACTATGATTTTCGCGTGTAACTTCATAAATGTGTTGATTGTGATTTAAATGATAAATAAACATCATAAAACTTTAGTACTGTGTTGGACGACCCAAGCCCAAATTACCCATATTTGTTAACCATTGTTTGTATTCACGTAGCGTCAGTGTGGTTGAAGCACCAAATTGGTGTGAGCCCAGGTGTGTTTGGAAACTGGCAAATAATTGTTTAGCCAGGAGAGTTGTAGGAGTCTATCAATAAAATAATATTAAATAACTTAAGTCAGTGTCTATATCTCTGCTCATAACTGAGGATACGTTATAAATCCACTGAAGACGCTATTCATGTTCACACAAAAAAAAAACAAGATAGGCTGTAGATTAACTGTCTATATTCTGATCACTAATACACGCAGGGGTCGTACTGACCAGTAGACATAACAAATCAAGGTCAACTCAAGGCAACCTTCTGTTTTGGCGCTCTTATCCGGCGCGGCGAATTATAACAGGCGTGACTCGTATATGGTACTCGATACCGGTTGGGTCTGGTTTGAGAACTTATTGCGACTGAGCACTCCGTTTAAGCACACAGTAAGATACTTTCAATTAAGCTGGTGATGCTGTGCTGATTGATATGCTGGATGCCACTATGCTCTGACTTTTAATAAATAGGAGAGTAGGAAACCACTACTGCGCAATACGTGACGTCAGGCTGCGGTCGATAGTTCTACAGTGCGATGAAACCGATGTTCAAGTAGTTTTCCACCCGTTTAACGGCGTTATGCGAATAGGGTATAGTTGCCAGGCAATTTGACACTCGTCTTGCTGAAAAAACGTTAGACAAGAGGGAGAATATGTGTGTTCTCCCAGCTTGTGTTTGTAGTCAGATGTTTTTTTTTTAGCAGTGGGGGTACCTGGAACTAAGACCAAACATTAAACCCGTTACCTCAAGAAAAATAAAATCATAACTTTAATGTTAAACTACAGTATTTGTTTTATTATTGCTAGGCAAGTCTCTGTGCTGTCTCTTTCCACATGAGTTGTCCTCCAGGTAATTCCACAATATCAATTCTCAACATGCATCCCGCATAGGCTAATATATGTTGTACATACATGTTCATCCGAGCATTTGCTCTGACAGAAAAAATCGACTCAATGTTCTCTTCCAACTCAACATATGGGTTGTCCAACCATGTAGTCCCTGTTGAGACGATGCAATATTTAGTTTACATCATTGTCGCGAGAGGTAAAGATAATAAGATGATGATATCCTGGACAATCAGATGTATCCGATGATACCAGGATAGTGCCAGATACGAGAATGGTCTTAAAAGAAATACCCCATTCTCTGAAAAGAGTAATGGTGTATCAACATCAAAGGTATAGTCAAGCTGTATAGGTTCCTAGATGAGATGGTAATGTACTATCTTAGGTTCCTATGGTGCCCCTCTCCAGACTAACCTTAGACTATGACTCTGCTAGGGGTAATTAACTAACCAACAAGAACTATGAACCAAACGTAAATAATAAAATAAAGACTGTTGGTACAATTTATAATTTATTTATATACAAGATCTTTTTTTTGTTCCGTTGGATAATTTGTAAATAAAATCAATTTGATTCAAACATATAAATGATGTCACTTTCCATTATTTACATTACATTTACAGTTACATGAAACTTAATACAGTTCATATTCGTCTGTTTACTTGATCCTTTATGACAATCGTCTTTCCTCTGTGCTGAACGTGAACAATGTTAATATTATTATATCACAAAGTATAAAGACTTTTACTATGTTCTTTCACCGCAGTCTTATGTTTCATCACTACTCTGTTCTTTTGTCGGTAATAAAATATTAGGATCTATGTTCCATGTTCTTTGACTCTAAATTCTTAAAGTTTTAATTTCATTGGTGTGGTACAGTTTAATAAAGTCAAGTAGCCCCAAACAAGGCTACTTAGCTTGAATAAGTCTTCTAGGCCTTTCCCAGCATTGTAACTGTCGTAGATTTTCGATATATATATATATATATATATATATATATATATATATATATATATATATATATATATATATATATATATATATATATATAGGTCCCGTCTGAATAGAACTGAAAAAGGTGGTAACTCAGTGAGAGATAAGGTAAAGAAATAGATTTCACGAGTGAATGGTGAAAGGTAGAATCTGTCCCTGGAGTGAGAAGATACTCTAGTCCAGCCTATCTTACGACTGAAATTGGTCTATCAGACAATTTACCTTCCCGTATATATTAACATATACACTATTAACCACTCACGTACACATACAGATAAGTGAAGACAATTAGACGCACCAACGTGAAACTATAGTAAATGGAGTGGGGATATTGGGCCGAGCTGACCAACACAGGTAATTAAGTTTATGTTAAGTTTATTTATCATAAAAAAACTTCACAACATCCAGTATCAATATCAATAGAAAAATCATAGGTTACAGAAATAATAAAGAAATAAACCCATAAGTGCAATCCCTCTGTTGAGACAAGATCCCGTTAGAAGAAGTTATTAACCCCAAAAGGTCAAAAGATTTGCGCTATGGTATAGAATTTGACTATACTGTAAAGAACAGAGTTCCTAATTAATCTATTCTGAAAATAACAGTATTAGCAAACAATAAGAAAAGGAAAAAACAGAGTGAGTACAATGATTATACTATAGAAGAATTATTCACTCCTTCTTTCTCTCGCTTCAGACAAACTGTGGCCACATTCAGTCGTGCTTACCTAATTGTTGTTGTAATAACATCTGGAACATATCTCCATGATACACGTAACAAATCCAGTGTTGGGTTTTGGCAAAATAAGCCCCAGTTCCTTCAAGACTGATTAATCCTCTTCTTGAGGAACGCTTACATTGTTACTGTTAATTGGATCTGTTTATGTCACATCAATTAGTCCAGGTAGGAAAATAATTACAAGATCTAGTGCTCACAGGGGTACAGTAGCTTCTAATTCCGATACTTAAAGAGAATGTCAGGTATGTAAATCTCTCTGGATAAATCCTCGCCACAACACAGTGGTCGGTAGTCGGGTCATGTTAATTTTGATATTTTCGCCACAGCGGGCTGAATGTACATGAAAATGGAAAAGAATCTGGGTAGCTATATGTCCAGTTACAATTATTCTTATATGGGTGTACTCTCGCTCTCTCTCTCTCTCTCTCTCTCTCTCTCTCTCTCTCTCTTGGTGAAACAAGAGGGTCGAACAGGTCAACCTCGAAGACTCGCTATTTATATAAGAATGTTTGTTTTGCGTCTATTGGACTTAGACCCGTTTTCTCAGATTTAGGCCGCTGGTAGGCTTTGGTTTTGTGATCCGTACTGGATTTTTAGGAAGAAAATACAAAAACATTTAACCACAATAGTATTCTATCCTAACCCGCGTAAAGGTATAATTTATCATCCACTCGGTTATTAAATTTAATTAGAAACCACAAGTGTATAGCTTATTTTATCGTTTTAATTAACCCGTGAAATAAGAGCTAGTCATTTACAAAATTACACATAATGGATTAGAGATAAATAAATATTTCGTCAGTATGACATCGCCTAGTGCATTTACTAGTAAATTAAAATATATCTTTTCTGGGTGATAACGAGTAATTACATTTGCGTTACAGCTGGAAAAATTAGCTATAAGTTATTTAATACGCTATTTAATAAACACAGAAAATCCTACTGAAATATAATGACGGACTTTAACAATTAAGTCACTCAAAATGCTAGTAAATATTTACCGCAACACAGAAATTAAAACTATCTCCAACGAAATACTAAGTAAATCCACTTGTACAATGATCTAGGATTCGAAGCTAGATGTTCCGAAAATTCTGAAGCGACTAGATAATTTAGTTTAAAGGATGAGGTATATATATGAAATAGGTATAAATTCGCTAGCTCTTGCGAGATATCACGCCTTGCCCGTATTTTTGGGACAATCTGCGGTCAATTTCTGAATGAAAGCTTTATTTCTCACCTATGCCGACGCACAGACTTCTGCCACCCACCAAACCGTCTTTTGATCCGTCTCGCTCTCTAGCTCATTACGTCTCCATGGGATCACAAACGGTGGTTATCGCCCCTCGTCCCTTGATTTTACAAATATGCGACCCGTTCTCTGATCTGTCACTATTTCAACGATTCCCCAATCGCTCACGTGATCTTTCAGTTAACGGCTCTGTGCTAGCTAATAGGGCTGTTTGTAAACATTCCTAGTGCCTGTAAGACATAGAGAAACGAAAAATAGGCATGGCTAAATTATGAGTTAGACAGGTATTGACGTGCATAGGTTCAGCGTTAACAAACCGTGCATACTAATAAGAAAGCAAAGGTGGGAGCCAGGTGGGAGCAAAACTTGTGGATGCATGTAATCTATTTACATAACTCTGTCACAGTACGTCCAGGCTTGAAGACATGAAACCATTTCATGTCTACTTTATGGAAATAGAGTTACCTATATCCGTAGCTTCCGGGTGACTGTTTTCTTCACTCTCATCTTCCTCTTCCTTCGTGGTCCAATTCCGACTCATAAAGTCTGCTCCTACGTTTCCTTTTCCTGGTATGTATTCTACTTTAAAGAAATATACGCTTAGCAACAACGCCCATCGCATTTTCTTCGCATTGAATTCCTTATTCGCTCCAAGAAACACCTGTTGAGCATGATCTGTCTGCACCGTGAATGATACTCCGTACAGATATTCATGGTGTCTCCTTATCCCATGAACCAGTGCCAGACATTCTCTCTCCATTGTGGAATAGTTTCGTTCTGCTTTATTCAATTTACGACTGCCGTATGCCAATGGGAATAGCCGGTTCGGATCATCGTCGCCTGCTTGAAGCAGAGTTGACCCGATGCCTTGATCCGATGCGTCGATCCGTAATATAAAGGGTTTGGTTATGTCAGGTAATCGTAAAATCGGATATTCAGACAGCTGTTCCTTGAGCGTGACGTAAGCGTCTTCGCACTTTGAATCCCAGATAATTCTCTCAGGTCGCCCCTCTTAGTAAGGTAAGTAAGGGGTGCAGTCAAACCATTAAAGTTTTTGATGAATTTCTTGTAATAAGCACACAGTTATAGGAACGATCGTGTTTCTCTCTTCGTTCTTGGTCTTTTCGCTGCACGTATTTTCTCTACGTTCTTAGCAACTGGCCACATGAAACCGTGAGAAATGGTATACCCCAGGAAATCAAGCTTTTCGAAGCCGATTAAACATTTGCTGGTCTAGCTGTGAGACCAGTTTCCTGTAGTCTCCTGAGGAGCATAGCAACCGTAGCAATATGTTCTTCGTAGGTATCCGTTGCAACCAGTATATCGTCCATGAAATTGTGGATATACAGACTGTGCAATGGTTCTAAAAGCTTTTTCATCATCCTTGTGAAGACTCTTGGTGCGTTATGTAACCCGAATGGCATCACGTTGAACGTATAGTGTCCTTCACTGGTGCTGAAAGCTAGCAAAGGCATAGTTTCCTCCTTGACTAGTATTTGATAATAACCTTTACTCGGGTCAATCTTGGAGAAAATCCGTGCCTTGCTTAGCTTGCTAAACAGCTCAGAATCGCTCTGGAGAGGTTCCGGCTGGAATTCCGTTACAGTGTTAAGTAGACGGTAATCGATGCACAGCCGAACTTCCTTATTGGGCTTCTGCAACAGCACTACGCTCGCACTATAGGGAGATGTAAACTCACTAATAATTCCTGCTTTACGTAGCTTGTCTTCCACACAAAATGCCTAAGGAAAATTCTCCGAATCTTTTGCCCAAACACCATCAGCAACCAAGAACTACTTATTCGGAGTAACCAGGAAGACATGCACACCATCATAGCTGGCAGACGCTGGAGTTGGGTTGGCCACGTCCTCAGAGGGGACCCTGATACCATCACAAGAACAGCTATGCTATGGACCTCCGAGGGAAAGCGAAAGAGAGGCCGACCAAAAATAACTTGGAGGAGAACTGTGGAAGCTGAGATGCAAAGAATGAACCACAGTTGGGGCACTGTACGAAGGATGGCCGCCGACCGAGCAAAGTGGAATCAGTTTGTTGCTGCCCTACAAGACGCCACCAGGCGTGATGGCCGCTGACTGCTTTGACGGTTGGCGGTTATGGATCAAAGAAGAAGAAGTAGCTTGTCTATGTCTTCCCGTAGCGTACCAGCTTAGAATACGGAATAGGGTAAACTCTGGTTCGAACAGGTGTCTCGTTTATCAGTTTTATATCGAATTCTACGAGATGTGTTCGCCCAGATATGTCCGTTAAAACTGTTGTGTACTGTTTCAGTAGCGCCCTCGTTTCTGTCTGTTGTGCTTCAGAGAGATTGTCACCGAATTTTACATCTTTGAAAGATTCCGTTTGTTGCAATGGATATTCCATGCAACTATCGTCATCTTCAACATCTTCGGTAGCTATGGCGACCGCCAGGAGATGTTCGGAGGCTGCACCGGTCTTTTCAAGTATTTCTTTAACAGATTTACACGGTAGACCTTCTCCTTTCCTTTAATAGAGATCTGATAGTTAGTTCTTGAGATCTTTTTAAGGACGGTAAACGGCCCTGGCCATCCGATGCGTAGTTTGTTGCTTCCGGTTGGAAGTAGCAACAAAACTTTCTCTCCTGGTTGTAATTCTCTCTCTTTCGCTGCTTTATTGTGTCGTTTAGCGTGCTTCGCGCGTGCTCGCTTAAGGTTGGTCGTTGCTAGATCCCATCATAGTTGTAACCTTTCCTTCATTTCCGATACATATTTACTGGCTGAGACGACTGTCTCATCAGCCTTCTGGTCTGTCAGCGACCGGAGTAAGGCTTCTAGCGGGCCCTTGATAGGTCTGCCGAATAAAAGAGTAGCTGGGAGAATCCTGTAGAGGCCTGTGGGACTTCCCTGTAGGCGAATAAGGCTGCAGGAATTAAAAGGTCCCAATCTTCAGGTTTCTCTTGTCAAAGCTTACGTAACATCATGGTGAGGCTGCTGTTGAAGCGTTCCACGAGCCAATTTCCGGCCGGATGGTACGGGCTGGTGTAGATGTGTTTGGCTCTCAAGATCTTAAAGATCTCCTCCATTAACAGGCTACGGAATTGTTGAGGGAATCCCAACCGTGTAATTATATGCACTTGAGCTTCTGCGACATGTTTGGAATCCGTGCATGTTAGCGGTATAGCTTCGGCCCACATAGTGCATGTGTCGACTAACGTCAGGATAAACCTGTTCCTTCTTTTAGTACTTTCTAGGGGACCTATAATGTCGACTGCAACCCGTTCAAATGGTGTCCCCACTATTGGCATTTCACCAATGGGAACTGGCGGTGTCCAATGTTTGGGTGCCACACGTTGGCGCTTGGCGCAGTATTTCACGTATCTGATAATATCAGTGTTCATTCCTGGCCACCAATAGTGAGTCGATATTCGCTGATTAGTGGCGTTTTGTCCAATATGTCCGCTAAAGGGAAGAGAGTGCCCCATTTCTAAGATTTGGCCTCTGTACTGCGTCGGTACTAGGAACTGATTATGCCCTTGTTCAGGGTTGCCCGTTCTACGATACAATACTCCATCCTTAGAAAAGATGTCTCGGTTGTGTCTGGGGTCCTTAGCCATGGGCAATTTCCTAAAGCAGGGCTGCAAGGTAGGGTCCTTTTGTTGCGTCTCTCTTAGTTCCTTAAGTAACAAATTTGGCGCCGGCTCCCGTTCCTTCTTGGTTTGCCCTCGTGTGGTTACTGCTGCCATAATTGGCTCTTTCGGTCTCCCAATAAATAAATTTCTACAGACAAGTATGACGGTAGATCGGGTCATCCATAATAGCCGCTTTGATCAAACCTCTGACAAAATCAGAGTGTATCTCCAACAATGCGATGGGAAGCGTCATGGGTGCATCTCCTTTGAAAACTTCACCAAGTTCAACGGTTTCTTCTGTCTCTTGACCGGGTTTGACCAAGTGTCTTGCTACAATGCAATCAAAAGATAACCCTGTATCAAATAAACATGTTGAAGTCCCGTTCAAAATAACAGTTCCTCGCGTTGAGGGCCTCTCCCCTCAGGTTGAGAATCACTGACATTAATTCTTCCTTGCGAGGCTGTTTGCAACCATCCGATGCGATTAGGCCCGGTGTGCTTGCTCTGATCAGATGTCCCGTGCGCAGGGGTTTTCCCTTTGTCACCCTGTCCTTTCTGGCCGCGCTGCCATGTTGGACGATTAGGCTGATCAGAATTTTCGTTGTTGGTGGGGTACCTGTTTTTATAGTATTTAGATTTCTCCGGAGGGGAATTCTGGGTTACAGTTTCTCTGTGGTTATGGTGGTGAGAAGAATGGGAAGACTGCTCTAGATTATTTTTCCGAGAAGGCTCTTCTGTCGGTTTGCGTTTTGCGCCTGGCAGTTCGGCCAGCGCATTGTTATATCGCTCAGACTTGCTCTCCCTATTCTTGGGCCTCTACTTTTTGCCATATACATTAATGACCTTCCACTACACGTCGAGCACGCATTCTGTGACCTATTTGCTGATGACTGTACTATCTACACAAGTGATACAAGTTGCAACACACTCGAACTATCGTTACAAAAAGATACAGACAATCTGATTAAGTGGAGCATCGGAAATCGCATGCTAATTAATATAATTAAAACAAAGTGCATGTTAATATCAACTAGACAAAAATTACAAAATTCTGAGAAAACAACACTTTAGATCTATATTGGTACCTCACCAATTGGAAACGTTAATGAACATAAAACTCTAGGAATAGTCGTTGACCAGCATCTAAATTGGAACTCACATGTTCATGCACTGACCAAGCAAACGGCACAGAAAGTTTACCAGTTAGCTAAAATCAAACATTTCCTAGATGAAGATGCACGAAAATTGCTCTATATATCTCACATACAAACAAACCTTGACTATTGCTCCACAATCTGGGATGGTTGTTCTATGTCCAACACAAAAAGACTCCATTCACTACAACAGCGTGCAGTGCGTCTAGTTTCTGACAACTGCCAAACACAGTGTGTAGATCTATATAAAGATCTCAAAATACTGCCTCTAAGAAAGCGCTTTCTGTTCAACAAAGCTAAATTTGTTCACAAAATCCTGTCACAGAATGCTCCAACATATCTGTGGCCAATGTTCAAATACAATGAAAGACGCAGTCAACGCCTTAACAAAATACAAGTGCCCAAGCCTAGGCTTGACTTATTCAAGAAAAGCTTAGCTTACTCTGCTGCTCATCTTTGGAACTATCTTCCACATTATCTAAAACATAACAACCTCAGTCCCTATTCATACAATCGTAAACTTTTCGAATACTTTATGAGTTCTGATTATCTGCCCCCCTAATGTGATTATTTTTTCGAACAAATAGTATAATATCGAGTGTAGGTTTAATGATGATGTTAGTGCTTTTCAACATATTTTGTTTCATGGTAATACTTAGTTTGTACTTTTCAACATATTCTATTTCATGTTTATAATTAGATACTGTGAATGTGAGTATGCTATTATTTTACCTTTACAACGTTGAATTCTTTGAATTGATGGGTAAAATATATGTGAGAATAAATGAAATCAGTATAAAAGTCGAGAGAAAGGAAGGGCAGAATGTCAGACGGGCCTGTGAGCCCAATTCGCAACCCTTTGAAAATAAAGTTCGTTCGTTCGTTCTCTCTTAGACAAACCTATGTTCCTATTTCTCAACACTTTGAAAACAAAGTTCGTTTGCTCTCTCGCTGGCTCTCTCTCTCTCTCTCGCTTTCTCTCTCTCTCTCTTAGACGGGCCTAAGTTCCTTTCTCTCAACACTTTGAAAATAAAGTTCGTTCGCTCTCTTTCAGTCCCTATTCATACAATCGTAGACTTTTCGAATACTTTATTAGTTTTGATTACATGCCCCCCTAATCAGATTATCTTTTCTTATAATATCAATTGTAGGTTCTAATGACGATGTTTGTACTTTTCTACATATTTTATGTCATGTTTATAAGTAGTTAATGTTAATATGAGTGTGCTATTTTATTTTACTTTGCAACGTTGAATTCCTTGACATTGATATGTAAAATGCATATGGGAATAAATGAATTCAGTTTTAAAGGTGAGAGAAAGGAAGGGCAGAATGTCAGACGGGCCTGCGTGCCCAATTCTCAACCCTTTGAAAATAAAGTTCGTTCGTTCGTTCGTTCGTTCAAAATGTCTTCCCGCTTTACTGCGCCTTGTTCAGCCAGAAATCTATGGGTGTCACTTGACAAAGTGTTCTTTATTTGTTCGGTTACGACGAACTCCTCTAGTCCTTCATAGGTAGAGGCAAGCTCTGTAAGCTCGAGGCACTTTGTCATGTATCCATTCAGACGAGAAGAGAACTGGTGAAAAGTTTCAGTGCTTTCCTTTCTGCTGTTACGGAACAGTTGCAAAAATTTGCGAGCGTTCATTTCGAAACGCTCAAGTAAAGCCTTCTTCAACATGTCGTAATCGTCTTGGTGGCTGCTTCCCAGTTTCGCGTACGTATCATACGCAGAGCCTTTTAAAGCCTGAGAAAGCTTCAAACACCACCGCGACCTCTCTAAACCGTACAGATCTGCCACCCTCTCAAATTTTTCTAGATAACAGTCAATTTTCTCATTGGGGCTTAGGAAGGATTCTAGGGCAAAAGACATAGCTGCTTGTAGAGGATATTGAGTACTGGATTGATCAGTTAGCTGTGATTGCGGTAGAGAGTCTCCGTTGCTGGAGGTAGAGGCAGCCCCGCGGCTTTGGATCTCTAGGGTCTTAAGCGCCAGTTCGTGCTGTCTCTGTTTCTCTCGTTCGTTTGCCCTTCGAATTTCCATTTCCTCCTCAATCTTCTTCTGCTCCCTAGCTTCATCTGCCTTCCTCTCCGCATCATATCTGTCAAGTTCTTCGTTGACAAACGCCTTCGCTTCTTCTCTTTGTAATCCCTCTTCCCTTGCTTCCTCTATTAGCATTGCTCTAAATTTTGCACGCTCAGCAATTGCAAATAACTGACTGTGTCTTACCTGAGAAAGAAGGAAGAAAAAGGATACACTGGTTCCATACCAATTACGAGAAAAATACAAAAAAAAAATATTCTGTAATTTAACTGAGATACCTCCTCCTTGTTATCAGTTATCTAATCTATTGCTGTTATTATCTGGCAACTAGGCTCCTAATACAGACAACTAAGCCAAATAAATGGTAGATCAGGCTAATCAACTGACAAAAAACTACGTTACTACAGTGGAAACAAAAACAAAAAATTTTAACATCAAAAATTTTTAAGGAGAAAAAAAATGTCCCTTAATCTGATTCAGTACGTAATTATTTTCAGCTCTGGACGGAATTATTTTTAAGGCCCAAAAATTTACACATACATAATTTACGTTTACTGACAATGTGTGTCTAATCATGAGTTAAGTATAACATATTATATATCAAATTAAAGTACATTGGATGAACAATATAAATCCATATGCCTTTCTAGCTAATTTTATGTTATGTTTATGTTATAACAGATAACATGTACATGGAAAAAAAAATAACTTGAAATTTTGAACAAAAATCTTCGACTTACGTAAGGCTTGTAACATAAATTGTTATCACAATACAGTTTCACTGCTCTCTTTGTACAGGTAATCCATTTAGAAACACAGAAAAAGTAAGAAAGTTATGGTTGATCACACAGTTTGTTCACTGTTCACATATTAGTAACATATCCTGTGTGTTTCCGGCCATTATGGCGATACGACAAAACACGATTAAAGATGAAGATAAATGTGAAAAATTCCCTTAAAACGCAAATAAAAGACGTTGAAGCTTGTTGAAATTTGCCCAGTTTTGTGTTTACTTCCGTTCGAGATAAATTCCGGGCAGTATAAAATATCAGAATGGAAAGAAACACGGAAATAAATCAGCGTCTTTTAAAATATCTTGCGGATACAGCGGTCGGCCATTGCGTCTTTTAAAAGATCTTGCGTATGGAATCACCTACAAGTCCCAACCTGAAGTCAGTTAGGGTAAGGGAGGCTATTAACTTTACGTGTAGTAAGTATGCACTCATTAGCTTAACTCAAACACCGCTGCTTAAAAAAAACCTGTTGATTGTCAGACAATCACGCTCAACCAGCGGCCTCGTAGTACTCATTTTTCCTACTTAACCACAACATACTTTTTGTAGACACACCTCTGATTGACAATGTGTGCGTAACACCGGATATAACTGTTTTATGTTCAAGAAGCGCAATTTCACGCTAAAATCATGCCAATTGTTTGATAAACCAATCATGTGCAAATGAGGTCGTATAATTTACTGTAAACATTTCAATATGTGTGTGTGTGATGTGTGTTGGCAAGTAGGATTTTGATATTATATCGCAAAGAAACGAAAATTGAAACCAATGGCCGCATTTTAATGAAAAATTTAATTCATAGGGTCTATAACATTTCAAATTCACACACTAAATTTCACTTATATGCGTTATATATTCACTGAGATATAGCATTTTGAAGTTGGGCAAAGCTGGTGAAACGTGCTATAGATACAGACTTGAATGGGATAACGATGACAAAGAAAGGTCTTGAACTGATAACACGGGTCAGGAAGGTTTGCCTTGATGTTTCTGTTGAGGACCTGAGGTCTCCGTGGAGTTGACAGGTATCGATCATAATGATCTATCTTTTGATCCTATTATGTACCTGGCTGTCCGTTTATCTGTGGGTTTGCCTGTCTGTCTGTATTTCAGCCAATCTACTTCCGATCATATCTATATGTATATTTATAGTCTATGTTATTTTCTGCGTTTTATAAAGTGTGATCGAAAAGCTACTTCCGTTTTTTTTAAATATTTTGAAAAGCCACTACATTTTTATTATTATTTAAAAATCCACCCCCGTATTTGTTTAAATTGTCTGAAAAGCCACTCCCTTTGTAAAAATTGTTTGAAAAGCCACTTCAGTTGTTTTGTTTTTAATAATGTTTTGAACAAACCACCCCCTTTTTTGTATTTGTTATTTCTTCACTTCTATTCAGCTCATTTACATCACGTAAATATTAAAACAAAGACGCCTAACTTTCATTTTATTATACAAAATCCTATGTATCACGAACTTTGCAGTTCAAAAATGGACGACTACATGGCTTGTAGCAATATTTACTTTGTCGTTTAACCGAATTGAAAAATACACTGTGGCCGAATTAAATTTTTTTTTCTATTTTCATCCTGTAGGTGTTTGCACAAAGTAAGCTGTAGTTTTCGTAATTGTTTACAGATTTTTATGAATTACACGTCATTTTAAAGATAAATGAATGTACTATTACATTAAGCACCGTTTGTAACTCTAATAGAGGTTGTTGCTATTTAATGGCCCTCCGATGGCCGAGGACTTGCAATATTTTCACAATTTTAACTGCTTGCGCCCCATGTCTATCAAAATCACAATTTCAATCAATGTGCGCACCGTTTTCACTCTTGTCCTCGTCGCTAGATCTATCAGTCAAGTCTTCTATCCTATTCAGCCGTTTGACGAGATGTACACGCATTTTTTGTAGTCCTATCACTAGTTGCCATGGTAAACAGTTTTGCAGGATTTGGTAACTAACCCCAACACGCTGAAAAATATGAACATAATTTCAATTTTCCAGTGTTCTACAACAACCATGCTTTGGGAATTTGTTTTCCGATGGCAATTTAAATTCTCGAACCAGATCAGAAAGCGTTTCAGTACATTTTTCATTCGTTTTATTACTAAAATTAGATTGGCGCTCTGAGCGGCTTGCAGTCCAAATGTATTTTTTTCGTGAGCCGCTATCAGCGGCTTGCGGTAGTTAATGTGTTAATATCAGTTTATTTGCCACTTTATATGTTTTCTTTTCTTTCTTTACCTTTGTGTGTCAACAAAATTTATTTGTCAAATTGCAGTTACTGCTTTTTGTTTTGAAGTTTATTTCGTGTATATCCAATGGATATAAACGTAATGATATGAACATTTAATAATGTGCATTGACTTTTCAATTACCCTTTATAAAGGTATGTAAAGTTTGTATGTAGTATGTAAAGTTTGTCAAACGGGAACGTTTGAGTGCTGTAAAAGTCCTGAAATCCGGACTTCTCAGGAATTAGTTGGGTCCGGATTTCCGGATTTTCTGGATTCTCGTGCAGTACTTTTTAAAATTAAAATTTAAGGAAGAATAAAGAAGGGATGAACAGGCAAAATTGTTTGGTTTATTCATTACCAATACAGAATGTTTCATTTATCAAAATGAGTATACTTATTCGTTCATTTCTGCGACTTCTGTTGAGTCTGCTGCACTGCCAGTGGATGGAACACTAGTTTGATCAGCAGAAGCTTCTCTTGTTTCCTTTAAATACTTTCGTATATCACCTCGTTTACCACTTTGTAATTTCTTTTTGATAAGATTATACTTTACCGTATTGTCGTAGATTTGTGATAGGTGAATTAAGACTTGGTTTGGTCCCTTCTGAATAGCAATAGAAACAAGTGATAGCTCAGTGGGAGATGATAAAATAGAAATAGATTTCACGAGTGAGATGGAGGAAATATATTAGAGTCGGTCTCTGACCCTCGAGATGATTTTTCTCAGTCAGCCTATCATCTACAACAGATTAAGATTTGTCAGACCGTCTAGTATAATATATATTAATTTATTTATACCTCACATACACACCCACAAAAGTGACTACAATAGACGCACAGACGGGAAACTATGAAAATGAAAATATAGATAATTGGGAACGAGCTCGCCTTCAGATTATTATTTGCTAACGAATAGAAGAACAAAACGGTACCTAAATTTTCAAATTCGTCCTTGACATAATCACTTTTCCTAGTTCTAAGAAAATATTTGCCTAAAATGCATTGTGGAACGAGGGGGGGTGCGACTTGGTTTGGTCCCTTCTGAATAGCAATAGAAACAAGTGATAGCTCAGTGGGAGATGATAAAATAGAAATAGATTTCACGAGTGAGATGGAGGAAATATTATAGAGTCGGTCTCTGACCCTCGAGATGATTTTTCTCAGTCAGCCTATCATCTACAACAGATTAAGATTTGTCAGACCGTCTAGTATAATATATATTAATTTATTTATACCTCACATACACACCCACAAAAGTGACTACAATAGACGCACAGACGGGAAACTATGAAAATGAAAATATAGATAATTGGGAACGAGCTGACCAACTGTAGTGAATTTCTAAATACAATATCTAAATTTGTATATAACAATATAGGGCATAAAGGAAAAGATAAGAAATTACAAAAGAATTTTCTACTAGAACCGTTGGTATCGCCTACGCCTTCAGATTATTATTTGCTAACGAATAGAAGAACAAAACGGTACCTAAATTTTCAAATTCGTCCTTGACATAATCACTTTTCCTAGTTCTAAGAAAATATTTGCCTAAAATGCATTGTGGAACGAGGGGGGGTGGGGGGGGGGGGGGAATGGATAGATGAAATGCTAATTCGTTTCGCATTGATTTTAAACTAAAAGCCAATACCAGCACAGGGGCAAGCTTTGCCTTAGGGGTTTCCCCAAAATACGAGGAAAAAGTTAGAACATGTAGACAACTCGTGTCACAAAAACAACCTTAGCTCTTATTTCAAAGGACGTAATTATCACGTAAATAGAGAAGACAGCACATGGAAAAAAATTGAACGTGTAGTAGACTAAAAATAAAAACACTAACATAGAAAAAAAACTGTTTTCTCAGTGTGTGTCCTATTCATTTCCAACGTCTTCTTCTCATGTTTCACTGGCACTTGTGTAGTTCTTGTCAGTTCTACACTGGTAACCTTGTTATACCACTTAAATCTTTGTATTCTACGCGAGCACTCATTGATAAAAGTCTGTAGCTTTTTGGTTGTTGTTCTCCGTGTTTCAGAGCAATACAATAGGGTTGAATTGACATTTGAAGTTGAACCGATACCACCTGTTCCACCGGCGTCCAGCCACCAGCCCCACCCCAGTGATCCCGCCGCACCACCCTAACCCCTCAACTCCATTCAAGCATTTATCCACGAAAGTCTGTAGCTTTTTGGTTGTTGTGTTTGTTTGCTCTCCATGTTTCACAGCCACACAATAGAAACAGCTTGACAAAAGAAGGGAAACATTCAGGTAAATCTAATCATTCGTCTCACTGAGAAGCGAGCTCTGAATGTCAGTGAGAACTGGCGAGGGGGTGGAGTGAAACTGTGGCAGGCATGCATTCGTTTCCCATTAGATCCTCAAGCTGCACAGGTCATCAATGAATTCATGCCAAGTCCTTCTAGCCTTCGCCATCTGCCCAAGGTAGATACGTTTTATCAATACCCTTTAGCTACAGTAGAAGCACATACCTTGTACCTTCAGCAAACACCTGCTAAGACCTCCTGTCACGTGCCACCAGCTCACGTTCTGTCCACATTCTCCTTATCGTTTTCACCTCTGGCTCCAGCTCTTTTCTCCATGTGTTTTTGGTCTACCCCTGCCTCTCTTTCCCTGGGGATTCCAGAACAAGAACTGACATATCATGATATCAACAGGTTTCCTCAGTGTGTGTCCTATCAATCGCCAGCGTCTTCTTCTCATCTCTTGCTCCACTGGCATTTGTCTGGTTCTTGTCATCAGTTCCATATCGGTGACCTGTCATACCATGTCAATTCCTTCTATTTTACAAAAGCACCCATCTATGAAAGCATTTAGCTTATTGGTTGTTGTTTCGTTGTTCTCTATATTTCAGTTTGAAATATTTGAGTTGAAGAATCTAATCTTTGTGTTGGACTGATTTCTCTTCATCTCCATATGTTTCCCACTGCAATGAAAGCTACTCTAGCTTTTTGAGATACGTTGATACTATGTCAAAAAACATAGGAGATACTGTCTACATATGAACAAGGTAATGAACTGTATTGCTGAATCCATTTGCAGACCAATGTGATCAGCGTCATCATCACCAGTACCATTCAGATACCCTAGCAGCGCAGTCCTTCAACAAATTTACGCCAAATTTTGGAGCCCAGTTCCATCCGCTTAAGATCTTTCATTTATTCAACATTGTCAGCGCCTTCTACTGGCACGTGTCTGGTTCTTGTCACTGGTTCCACATAGTTGATCTTGCCATATCATCTCAATTCCTCAATTCAACGCAACCACCCATTTGTGAACTTGTGTAACTTCTTCGCTGTTAATTTGGTTGTTCTCCATATTCCAGAGCCGTACAATGAAACTGCCTTGACAATTGAGTTGAAAAATAAGCTTATTTTTGTATTGGACTCGACTTTATTTAATTTCCATGTATTTCTCAATGATGCGATGAAAGCCCCACCTTGCCTCTTGTACTGTTACATCATTGTCTTTCCCTCCAATTGTGTCTATATTGCTGCCAAGGTCTATGCGTAATTCTAAATCGCGTAGGCGTCTTTCTCTAAGTGCAAACTGGTTATCATTTGCTGTATATATTTTCATGTTTGTGTTTTCCCTGTACATGTTCATGTTGTGCTTTCCCTGTGTATTTTCACGTTTGTGCTTTCCATGTGTATTTTCATGTTTGTTTTTTCGCTGTATATTTTCATGTTTATTTTTCCCATGTGCATTTTCATGTTTGTGTTTTCCCTGTGCATTTTCATGTTTGTCTTTCCCTGTGTATTTTAATGTTTGTGTTTTCCCAGTGTATTTTCATGTTTGTGTTGTCCATGTGTATTTTCATATTTGTGTTATTTCTGTGTATCTTCTTGTTTGTGTTTTCTGTGTGTATTTTCATGTTTCTGTTTTTTCCTGTGTATTTTCATGATTGTGTTATTCCTGTGTATCTTCACGTTTGTGTTATTCCTGTGTATTTTCAGAACAATTTTCCCGTAATGTCTCCACAAGTATTGTCACGTTGTCTTGCATTGCGGTGCGGTAATGGCACCGAAGACCTAGATCGTCGACCGAATCTAAATCTCTAAACGGTTTTGTCCGAGTCCACTAAATTCCATTTCTGTTTGTCGATGTCATTAGTTTCATTTCATAACCCAATCAATAGCCAATAAGAAGAAAAATAGCGACAACACAAATCCCTGCCGCACTCCAGTTTTTATCTAAAACAGTTCTGCAAGTTTTCCTTAACTAACATTTCTTCGTGTCATGTCTTAATATGTTTTCTTTATTAAGTTAATGATCTTCACGAGGATTATATAATTTCTCATTATTTTACAAAGTGATTTTCTGTCTACATTCTCAAATGACGAGTACAATTAAGTATGGTGAAATACGGTTAAATTCATTCGCTTCACCGGAAGCTGAGATTTAAAGATAATGAAGAATAGACAGACGAATTTTGACAGGGACATTTAAAACGAGCCAATTATAGGTTCGTCCTCATTCATAAACACTATATATTTTTTCATCTCTAAGCGACATTACATTAATAAACGACAAATTTTCTGTCCGATCATTAGAGAAACTAATTCCTGATTGTGTAAATGGTATGTCGGGAAACGAACAATGAAAATTTCCCGCCAGCCTTCTGGGAAAGTAAGGAAAAGGTGCGCATTGCGCCGTGAAAATTAAATTCCACATCCATTGAAAATAAACACGCACGCACAAACTTGCTTGCAGAATCATCGCCGGTACGTATGAATATATATCTTTATGGCTGAAGTGCGCGACAGTAGACTAGAGGCCGCCATATGGGCTAAAAAATGCCGCATTCCGCTTCAAGTTGGAGTTGTTGTAGGTTTTTGTTTGTTTGTTTGTTTGTTTTTAAAGGGCCTCAGTGTTTGTCAGGCGTTATTAATTTTGAAAAAAGCACGAAAAAGGGTTGGTGTTAAGTTAAGGCGAGCTGTTTGACAAAGCTCGAAACAAGGTTTGGGTTAGATTAAGATTAGCTGTAAAGTAAATATGGATAGCCAGTCTGGCAATATGGCATACACTGGAGGTCCTTGTCTACTGTCGTCGGCATCTATCATCTCTGTTTTAGATTGATTGATAATAATATAATAATGGTTAGAGTTCATAAAAATGTGTGGTAAAACGGATCTGTGCAATACAAGATACACTGTACAATACAAGATACGCTGTACAATACAAGATACGCTGTACAATACAAGATAGGCTGTACAATACAAGATACACTGTACAAGATATACCGTACAATACAAGATACACTGTTCAATACAAGATAGGCTGTACAATACAAGATACACTGTACAAGATATACCGTACAATACAAGATACACCGTTCAATACAAGATACTCTGTACAATACTAGATACACTGTACAATTCAAGATACACCGTACAATACAAGATACGCTGTACAATACAAGATAGGCTGTACAATACAAGATACACTGTACACGATATACCGTACAATACAAGATACACTGTTCAATACAAGATAGGCTGTACAATACAAGATACACTGTACAAGATATACCGTATAATACAAGATACACTGTTCAATACAAGATAGGCTGTACAATACAAGATACACTGTACAAGATATACCGTACAATACAAGATACACTGTTCAATACAAGATACACTGTACAATACAAGATACACTGATGTAGGTAAGAAATAATCACAATTAATCGTTTAGGAGGCTAAAAGAAATTTGAGACCGGCCATGCGTCCCATTTCAAAACAAAACATGTTGATAGCGTTACATTGCAGTCCGTGTTCTGGAATCTCCAGGGTAAGAGAGGTAGAGGTAGACCAAAGAAAACATGGAGAAGAGAACTGTATGACAGACATGAAGGGGATGAAGAAGATATGGAAAGATCTTGAGCTGATGGCACGTGACATGAAGACTTGGTGTAAGTTTGTAAAGGCTTATGATCCTTGGGGAGGTGAAGAGTGATGATGATGATGGTGGTAGTGGTAATGGTGGTGGTAGTGGTGGTAATGGTGGTAATGGTGGTGGTAGTGATGATGATGATGGTGGGGATGATGATGATGCTCCTGGTGGTGATGATGATGGTGGCGGTAGTGGTAGTAGTGGTGATGGTGGTGGTAGTGGTGATGATGACGATGGTGGAGATGATGATGGTAATGATGATGGTGGTGGTGATGATGGTGGTGATGATGATGATGGTAGTGGTGATGGTCCTGGTAGTGATGGTGATGTTGATGGTTGTTATGATGATAGTGGTGATGGGGATGATGATGGTGGTGATGATGATGATGATGTTGATAGTGGTGGTGATAAAGGTGATGGTGATGTTGATGGTAATGATGATAATGGATATGTCTCATTTGGCACAAATAACTATTAATACTTTTGCCGAATTTGTCATCCAAGGCGATAAAAACTTAAATAATGATTCGAGAAGTGTTACAAAGTTTATTTGGATATTGTTGCATGTGTGTGTTTTGTTAATATTTTAATTACTTATTACTTAGTTGACTACAAAGATCGACTGAAGGTGACATAGAATGAAAAAGAATGAAATGATTACAGGAGACATAGTGCAATAATCAGAACAAGTGTGACAGACAACTCAGCCGTCCCTGAATTTGTTAGATGATGGTAAGAACCCTCTCATAACATCGGTACCCCTGAAGTGTTGGATGATATGGTACGACCCTTCGTAACGACCCCTTCAGATAGCATCAGTGCCCCCGAATATTGTGGTAACTTTTCGTCAAACGGGATTTTTTTTCTCACCTGGACTCATTAGCTATGCAACCTTTCCACGCAGATGGTCAACACGATTGCTGATTAATATGTTGACAGTTTATCTACCGTTCATTCTGGTCATCGCATTGATTTAAGGAGAGGTTAAATCACGCACACGAATATCTCTTTAGCAATCATATGCAGTTATTTTCATTAACTTGGCCAGTGGGGGGCGTTGCCAGCATCAAACGATAGTAGCGACCACGATCAAAGACACGGGGGGGGGGGGGGGGGGAGATCTCAGGAAAGACTAGCGAAACGCTATCAAAAAGGCAGTAGTGGTCCCTGAAACGAGCGACGCAAGTTTCCTGCCGGTATTTCGCATCTCGGTGTTAACCACAGAACCGATCACAGTAGGAGCGAACGGGAAAGCCGACGCGGACGCAACGAGTGGAGATACGGAAAACCCAGGGGCGGCATCTCTCCTTAATCTGGCGGTCAGAACCCCAAAAGTCTCATGAGATCTAAAAATGTGTCAAATTTTAACATGTCCCACTCATCTTACATTCCATTTTAGATATATACAGACCATGAAGAAATGCATTTTATCACTCGTTAGCCAGACCTTGACAGAGGCACTAGCTATATTTGAAATCGTGTTAGATTTTCCCCTGGATTTTCATATATATTTGCAGTGAATTCTATTCTGTGCAAAACGGTAAAATATAATTGTGTAAAGTGATCAGTGGTCTAGTTCATTCATTCTATTTCACTGGATTTGCCGTTAATTTAAATGTATTAAATTAAACCATCTCAATAGTTCCAGTTGTAAATGTAATGATATATGTATTATATTATTTCAAAAGATAATAGAAGCTTAAATGCTTAAAATTAACTTTTAAAAGTCGCGAAGGAATTTATAACTAATTGAGTTAAGTCATATATATAGATGTGTGTTTTAACCATTTAAACTCGCGAAGTGTCTTCTTAAATATATAATTAAATACGCGAGGGTATATTGTAGTCTTAACGGGAAATTCATCGCACTTTAGAATGTTATTTGATTTTTCGGTATATTACATGTTTTTTTCTTTCATACAGAGTGATCGTAACCTGCGATCCCAGCTCAAAGATTACATCTGAAAAAGCCTACCGAGAATAGTTAAAAAAGAAACCATCACATTACATGGGATAGATACACAATCTGTAAGATTAAGCTGGAAGAATGAAAACAGGTGCGCCAGTTAGCGTGTTCAGTAGTAATTTAGCGTAGTTATATCACTATGATCTATTTCGTGACAAGATGTGATTGAGACGATGTATATTATACATTACATTGGAACTGTGACTGAGACTACGGTAGTTTTTACCTCTCTGGAACATTTACAAAATCTTTTCGCGGTCTGTTGCTGTTCTAGTAATCACGCCAGTGTAATGAAAATATGGGTAAACATCACGCTCATACGAAACTAACTGAGACCACGTCCTTGTGTGGTTTACCCTGTAGCTGTGTATTTTTGTGAGTCAGTGCCATCCCATTTGACATCCATTATTGACGTTATTAATAACTCAAGACACCAAGAATCACTCTTTGAATCTTCAAGTCCGGCGGAGTATAATCATAAGCGGAGAGAATAAAATATTGAGCGTAGAACAGTTGCCAAACCCTCGCGCGTACGATTATCTAGTGGTCGGCGGACGTAGAAGGACGTGACAGATAGTTTGTCACACGTTAAGAGTTTAAGTACTGTGGTTTATCTGAGGCGATGGATTGTATGTTGATACCATCGAGTACATTGTGTCACTCATGTATTTTGAGTGAGATAAAATTCCTGCACAGTTTTAATAAAATTCTATGGATTGAGTCAGATGCTGCAATCGTAGTGTGTATGGGTATATGATTTGTAGCCTTCACGGCGCGTGCCATGAATGACAGTTATTTAATTTTGTCTGCAACCATTTGATAACTTGACTAACGTGTGTAATAGCGTTATTCTGTATACCCGGCTATTGTTTCATTAAGGGTGTGTTAATTTTTGTTTAACTACTGTGTTTCACGCCCCGCCCCCTCTCCCCTTCTTTCATTTGTCTTAGTAAAAAGGGAAGACTACCATGTTGGAGATCAATCATGATTTTTTTGTGTCTTCCTCCCCATTAACCTAATATTTGTAACCAACTCTTTCATGAGTAGTTAAATTCGCTATTGGGTTACATTACCTATGTTCCGATAAACTATCTTACTTGGAACATGGGGGGTGGGTTTTCATAATCTTTGTCTAATACAAGCGGAAGAGGGCTTTAGTCCGATACAATTCTTCTTCACCCCCCCCCCCACACCTTGTTTATTGTTATTTTCTTGTAACTATTGATATTTTTTCCTGTATAAGCTACTGAGATATTGGTTTGTGATTTGATTTTTTTAAGGATTAATACACAGCCTAACTTATGTAAGTACTGTATTTGAAATACCCAAAGCCCAGAAATTTTCCCCTAATCTTGTTTAATTATAGTTTGTATTCACGTGAGTCTGTGTGGTTTGAAGCAGCCAAATCGGTGTGTTGTGGGTGCGCAGGTGTGTGTCTGGAAAAATGGCAAATAATTGTTTGACAAGGAGAGTTGAAGTGAAGAATTGAGGAGAAACGGATTTGTCGTAAATTTAGTCTGTCTTTACTCTCCCAGCACTCTGTGTGAAGCAACTATTTTACTCTATACCTTTATATCACTGCGTTTTCATCCCACATTCTCCACTCTATAGGACCACTATGTTCTAAGAACGGCTTTATTCAAAATAAATTTTTCGACAATATTTGCTGGCTCGGGGTTTAAGATATTTTTGAGACTGTATTAAGTTGGTCTAAAAACTGATAGAGTGGTGAATGTTCTGTCTGTTTGTGAATTGGGAGAAAATAAAATGTAAAAATTAATTACACCCTAGGACAAACCGCCTTTTTGGTATTTGGGTCGTCCACACAGCATATTTACAGGTTGTTTCTTTCCTCAGCAGTAGATGTACGATATTCATACAATTCCGATTAGCTAATTTGTTTCCTCTGGCAGATAAAACTTACTTTTTTCTTTAAAGATTTGCTTGGGATTGCGTGATTGTTTTTAACAGTTCATGAAGGGTTTTTGAAGTTTAAAAAAGGTTGGGCTTAGCTGTAAGGCGGTTCTTGGTTCTGATTCTTTAAGTCTAGGTTAAACACGTCTCTTCTCATAAACTGAACTTCTGGGCGGGAATTTTGGTGACGGAGAATTAAATTTTTAAGGAAATTTTTTTTTTCCTTTTAATTGTTTTAAATATATTCTTTCTACTGTTTA
>JAMPIV010016641.1:0-38875 GCA_024509875.1 Oreohelix idahoensis | reverse complement strand
TTCGGCCACGTCCTCAGAATGGAACCTGATACATCAAAAGAACAGCTATGGTATGGTCCCCCGAGGGAATGTGAATGTGAGGCAACCAAAAACTACTTGGTGAGAACTGTGGAAAGCTGAGATGCAATGTTTGAACCAGATTTGGGGCCACTGTATGAAGGATGGGCCACCGACCGTGCAAAGGGAATTCAATTTGTTGATGCCCCCTACAGTCTCCTCCTGGCGTGATGGCCGCTGAATGCTTTGATGGTTTGGCAGGTTATGGATAAAGAGAAGAAGATGAAGTTTCAATGAAGGATAATGTAATTTCATTTATATTTAAATGATCTATTAAGACACAACATTCTGCATATCAGGCCATCACTGGTTGTATTACAACAGCTCCTACCTTGTGCTTACATGTATTTATTCAACGCCAATAGTAATTCTCATTGTTGAGATATTTCATAATCAATTAATTATTCCACATACATGAATAGATTGGCATGGGCCACAACACACTCCCCCAGAGGGTAGAATGTCTCTAGCTTGCTCAAGATAGCAAAAAAATTCCACATTGGACTGTCCCATTGTTCTACCATCGTCATCAAATAACTAAATACACTATCGTTGTGTGAAACAGTTTAACCACGGATTCATGAGCCGTCTATGTCATGACTATTTATGAAACACTATATGAGCCTTCTTATCTGTGTTAAAACATCAAACATATCATCAATAACAATGGTATGTGAACATGTATTCGATAGTTGAGAGGATGTTTTGAGGTGCAAAAACTTTGATATAAAAATAAACAAATTATCACAAGCTTCTTCACAACCCCAAAATAGTTCTCAACACCCAGAATACAAAATCCTAAGGGAGATCCATGTTTTGTTTTTTGGAATATGCCCAAAAATATCCACCAGAAGTTGCCCAAACTTATCACCCTAAGTAACCAAAATTGCCACACTTAAATTATGTTAGTCTAATTTATGATCAGTGAAAATATTTTTTAAAACTTCATACATAAACTTTGTTAAATACCTGCACATGTAACATTCAATGTTCTAATCACCATCATCAGTTTGGTGTCAAATATTGTTGATGGACCAGAACAGGATTTTCTGCTCATGAATATGCAGTAAGGAATTTGACCTTACAGTAGATGTTGCCCAGTGTCATCTGTCTCATTAACAATGGTTTCTGTCTATGCAGTTTTTCTTTAATTCCATAAACTGCCAATACTTCTCCATTTTTCCCATCTGTGCAAAGTTTTCTGATCTGATATTAGTACTTGGTCATCACTGTCTGCGTAAAACTTCAGCAGCTTGTCTGCGTTTCCTTGTGTCATATGCTGTGGTAGTTCCTGCTGCATATTCTTCAGTAAGACAAACGCTTAGGGACACCTGATAAAGCTTCTGCAATAACTCTACTACTTTCTGCACTATTGATAATGACAAATGCTTTCTTTTCTTATTCCTACTGTTACCCACAGGAGTATCTGCAGCTCTTTTGACATTTTTTACAATGAAATTAAATTCATGAAGTTTAAGTCATGGAAATTAGCTCACAAATATCCATACTCAAAATGACAAAATAAGCTCAGAAATATTCACACATGGCTGAAAGTGGTGCCTTGACAACAACTAAAATAGTTGTTTGAAAATTTATATCACATTATAGCACATGCATCAGCGTATACTGCGCTTATGCTTCAAGAGGATGAAATGTGATAAAAACTGAACATTGTGTGTGTGTGTGTTTGGTTCCCTGCATACCAGTTAAAAATAATTATTTATTTATTAATTATTTTTTTTGGGGGAAACTTAAATAGTCCAAAAGTCAGAAAAAATAACTTTTCAGTTTTTGGTCTATCTTGGTTTGCAGATGTTCAGATTATGGGTTACACACCAGTATAAGAAATAATCAGGGTAAAAACAAAAAAAATTAATCTTCAAATTATTTGAGTCAAAATTGTATTTAGTATGATTTTTGGCACAGTATGTCACTGACCAACTATTTATAATTATACAAACATCCATATCAGCACCAGTGATCCACTGTGATCTTTTTAAAAATGGACTTGTTTGGTCAATATTATTCTAGAAATTCATTATCATATAAATGAGATTTGAAAAACAACATTGCTTTCAGGCTGGAAGAATGTGGAAAGCTTAATGTCACAAGTCTGTTTGCAGAAATAAAGCAGGAAAACAGACGTTAAGGTATGTTACTTCTTTGTAATATTGTTTGGGAAGCTTTAATAAATATTGTGGCTTTTAAGGATGTATGTTATACTGTTTATGCTCAAACATTTATATTGCAAAATGCCTAAAAGTCTGCCAAAAAAAACTTTTCAGTTTTCAATCTATCTTGGTTTGCGGATGTTCGGATTATGGGTTACACACTGTATAAGAAATAATCAGGGTTAAAAAAAAAAAATGGATCTTCAAATTTATTTGAGTCAACAGTGTATTTAGTATGATCTTTGGCACAGTATGTCACTGACCTACATCTATTTATAATTATACAATCATCCATATCAGCACCCAGTGATCCACTGTAATCTTTTTAAAAATGGACTTATATGGTCAAAAATTATTCCAACAATTCATTATCATATAATGAGATTTGAAAAGAACATTGCTTTCAGGCTGGAAGAAATGTGGAAGCTAATGTCACAAGTCTGTTTGCAGAATAATTAAAGCAGGAAAAACAGATGTTAAGGTATGTACACTATTTGTAACATTGTTTGGAAGCTTTAATAATATTGTGGCTTTTTAAGGATGTATGTTATATACTGTTAATAATCAGAGAAAAAAGATCTATATTGCAATATGCTGCAACATAAAGAGTTGATTTTGGTCAGTTTTAAGTGATCTTTTTCAGAAATTTTATGGTGATCTATACTAGGTATTTGTTATCTAAAATTCTAGCATAATTATATGCAGTTAACAAAAGTTCATGACTTGTAAGAAACTCAGTGTTTACAAGGCACCAAAGAATATCAAACAATTGAATCGAATGTAAATTGTATGTGGAAAGCAGGAATTGAGTTGTAGGTGTTTTTATTTTTATTTTACTGATCACATATTGAAGGAGGTTTCACCAAATCCGGGAAGGGGGGGGGGGGGGGGGCCTGGGGCAACTGCCTATATAATAAACATTGTGACTTGACAGGAGGCAAGATTGAGGTGCTTTACACCCTCTCTCACTGCCATTCGGGTTAGACTTGTCAGTCAAGAGTTAATGGAGATTCTTACCATATACCATAGTAACTTTAAATGTCAGGATGCTGTTGCAGGATAGAAAATTGTTTTTTTTTTTTTTTTTAAATTCATGAGGGGAGTAAAATAGAATGTAAATGTAATAGGATTATATGAAATGTGATATACTAAAGCAGGGTTAATTTTATTCTGACAATAATAAACAAGAAATTGAAGGATCAGTTAAATATCATATTAGTTAAATTATTAATGGCTGATTGGTACTAATTTCATACAACTATACACACCACGAGTGGTTCAGTAAAGAAAAATCATGAGCACATTCTTTAATGAATGTGATGTGGCTATGCCCAGTGCAGATCTCATGAGACAGCTTTGCGTTTGAAGCCCGTGGGAAAGTTAGTAATGAAAAAAATGGAAGTAGTGACAAGGCAAAGAAAAAAGTTAAAGAGGTGGCAAACATGTAGTATGCAAGAACACACCAAAATGATAACAGGAAACGCAAGGTTTCTAACAATATGCAAAGTGTTGTGTAACCCTGACAGCTTATTATGATTCTGTTAAGACAGGCTGACATACAGATTCACACAATATAGATTGAGGGAATAAATCAAGCCAGGACAATCCAAGGTTTAATTTGACATAATAATCCAACAGAAATTATTTTCAGAGCATTTCAGGCATTACTTCTGACATCACATATCCAGTACCTTCTGTCATAACCCTAGTTAACTTGTTTACTGCAGATTTCTATTATTGTGCCTGGTTTTATAAACAGCAGTTACATTGTTACAGCCTGAATTTGACTAATTATCCACTGATAAATGACAGCCTCAGCCTGCTTTGGGATTTCACAGTCTTGAACGTTATTAATAAAGTACACATAAAATAGACATCTTGTCCTTCCGAATTGGCCCAACTTTGGCTAGCTCCGAGATCATCCTTCACAATGTTATTTACTTCTTTTATAAAGCCTGCGCAACAATAATTTGAAGGAAACCTCTATTGGAGAAACCCAATTTCTTCAATTATCTTGCACTGCTAGCAACACAAGGCAGATTTGGTTAAGTGAAAACCCATTAGTAAACAATGCTTATAATCAAATCAGCTACCAAGCCATGAAAACTACGCCAATAACAGAGATGCACAAAGCTACTAAAACACAGACATTGTCCTATAGAAGAGACACATAAACGCATGATCCAGATGGAAAAGTACAACAGTATGCCAATGAAGGCAAGGCTAGATAATCTGGCACTAGGATGTCTAAAATGTAGCAGCTTTGTCCATTGGGGAAAAAGACTTAAAAGACAGCGTCAAGAAGACCTATCCATAAAGACAAAACCACTGAAGTCCACCCTGTACCACTGGAAAAGGCCAGCAGTACCCTCCAAATGAATACATCAATCAGTGGTCTCAGAATTGGATATCTTCTTCTTTATTGGCCCTGAAAAGGACCTTGGTTGCGTTGTGTCCATTTACAGCAAAGCTGCGATATTTGCGCCTTTCATCCGACACATCCAACTTCAGTATGGCATTTTTTTATATGAGTAAAATGATCTAAAAAATTAACTGCAGCATTGGTTATAATCCAAGAAAGCTATCATGAACAATCATGGATACATGCCTACATGGATGGATCAGCAACAAATGCCATTAAGAATGGAGATCCCGATATGTTCATCTCATATCCTGACAACCACTATGAGATTAGGCATATTCCCACTGGTAAATTCTGTTCCAACTATACAGTTCTAGAGTTCAAGATCTAGAGCAAGCTGCAAAAATGATTTATAACACCAACTCTGACTGCCACCAGGTAGTCATCCTCACAGATGCACTGTCTGTACTGCAAGCTCTCAAGGGTGGTAAACTCCCGCATCTGAGAAATGAACTAAACAAGGTAGCTGCCAAAAAGAGAACCATACTTCAGTGGGTACCATCCCATTGTAGTGTATGTGGAAATGAAAAGGCAGATAAACTTGCCAAAAAGGGAGCAGAATGTGAACAAGAAGATAACGAAATCACATACTTTGAGAAAAAGAGAGCTATCCAGGCTATCAGAAGATAACAGAATCAACCCAACGACGACTACCTCACTCTTCACTGGCTGGAACAGATCACCATTTTTTGACTCAGGACAGGGCATAACAAACTGAATAAACACATGTACAAGCTAGGATTGTCTGCTTCCCCACTGTGCACATTTGGATTAAACGAACAAACTGCTGAGCATGTTCTACAGGATTGTCCTCTGATGACCAGTTAAGAAAGATATACGGGCCCAATGACTCAACGCTAAACTCAAAGCTGTATGGTGCTAAAGAGGAACTCCAGACAATGGTCGAAATCATCATGAGAACTCATCTGATGGTGTAAACATCAATGATGTGATCGCAAGAAGAAGACGAAGAAATCAGCTGCATTCTGGTATACAGGAAATTAAAAAATGGTTGTTATCTGTGGAAACTTGGTCAGGAGTAGACTGTAGTAGTGGCTACATGTGCTAGTACTAGAAAAAAAAAGTTTCATTCTTACTGAAGAAATTAAACAGGGCCTCAAAAATGTCAAGCTATATTTAGCTATGTACAGGATCTGTTTTGTCGAATTTGTCCCATAACCGTATTCAGATGCAGGACAAATTGAAAACACTCGATGAGAGGTCACAGCAATTGGGTCTGAAAATACACAGGAAAAAGACAAAAATAATGAGAATAAATGCAGGTAATGATAACAGTTTTGAACCTGAAGAAAAACCAATACAAGATGTAGAATTGTACACAAATCTTGGCAGCAATATAGACAAAGTTGGAGGGACTGACAGTGATATCAAAATAAGAATACAAAAAAAGCAAGAGGAGCTTTCATTGCATTGGGAAATATATGGAGATCAAGAGAAATCAGATCCAACACGAAAATTAAAATCTTCGGCTCAAATGTGGAGTCAATCCTGTTGTGTGGCTCTGGGACATGGAGAACAACAAAGACAACAACCAAAAAGCTACAGACTTTCATAAATGGGTGCTTGCGTAGAATAGAGGGATTAAAATGGTATGACAAGGTTACCAACGTGGAACTGATGACGGGAGCTGGACAGGTGCTGGTGGAACAAGAGATGAGGAGGGTGATGGATGGGACACACACTGAGGAAACTTGTTGATGGCATTACAAGGTCGTCCTTGTTCTGGAACCACCAGGGCACACACTGAGGAAACTTGTTGAAAGCATTACAAGGCAGTCCTTGTTCTGGAACCACCAGGACACACACTGAGGAAACTTGTTGATAGCATTACAAAGCAGTCCTTGTTCTGGAACCCCCAGGGCAATAGATGGGACACACACTGAGGAAACCTGTTGATAGCATTACAAGGCAGTCCTTGTTCTGGAACCCCCAGGGCAAGAGAGACAGAGGTAGACCAAGAAGTACATTTAGAAGAGAGCTGGAAACAGTGATGAAAATGATAAGGAGAACATAGAAAGAACTTGAGATGATGGCACGTGACAGGAGGACTTGGCATGTGTTTGTTGAAGGCCTATGCTCCTTTGGGAGTGGAGGGTTATAGATAGATAGATATTTAGCTATAATTGAATTAGAAAAGGAAAGGAGTGAGAGGCTTTCAACAAATTCAGATCAAGCCTTCCTGTCCTATGCCATCTGTTCAGTTGTTTTTCCTTGTCTTTGCATCCATTTCATGTCATGTCTCCATTTCCCTTCTCCGTTTTTTTTCCTCTACCTCTCTTATGTCCTAAACATAGCACCATTTTTCCAGTGTTGTTTTTCTTTGTCTCTATTCCTTGCCAGCTTGTTACTGTAATATTATTATGTATGTATATAAGCTTTACTACATCTTCTTCACACGCACACATAAGTTTCACAATGCACACAGCAACGCTTGATCTGTTTGTCGCCATTCAACTTTATTTCCTAATGCTCGTACATGTGTAGTTTTGTATTTTAATGTATTATATTACATCCCCCCTTTTTTTGAAAAAGAAATGTGTGCAAACATTTCCATTCAAAAAGAATAACACATATTTAGGATAACTGGCAGCAAAACTAATGCCAATATAGAATGTTCACTCAAGAACAAGAATCAACTTGTGTTAAACTATGTCCTAAACATAGCATCATTTTTGCAGTGTTGTTTTTCTTTGTTTCTATTCCTTGCCAGCTTGTTACATTTAAATTACTTAAGAAATTCAACGTGATTATTTACATCAACTGTGAAGACAAAACTTTGCAATGGCTAAACAAAATTCTGACCTCAGTGATGCTAGACCATGTAAAAGAAGCTTTAAATAAACAAACTCATGGAAGAACAAACACATTTTGAACAGCAAAATCATATGCAGATCAGGTAGCGAGACTCAGAATCTTCAATGTCAGGCACATTTATACGTCAACTTTGTGGACACTGATAATTTATTTCCAGGTTTTTACTGGTCTTTTTTGTGTATACAAACATACTGATAATTTATTTCCAGGTTTTTACTGGTCTTTTTTGTGTATACAAACATACTTCAAACACTTCAGTTTGTTGTTAGTCTCAAAAATGTATCTTGTGATAACAGTATTGATCTGCAGTGATTGTAGAAACCCTTTACATAACCTATGATTTTGTTTCCATGTCATCCAGGAGTGTTATTGGAATTGCTTCTCTAAAGATTCAGACATTAATTCCCAGACAGTTGCAGGCATCAGCAGGAAGAGATTAGGAGAGCATAAAGTAAAACAGTCAGATACATGGAGAAATGAAGGTAAACAAGTAAATAAGCTTTTTTAAGCAGTGAAGCATCTCAGTTGAGGCTGAATGCTGGTGCATATAATGTAGGCTCGTGTGCTGTTTTTATTGTGTTACTTCAAGATGTTTGCCACCCCATGGATCTATCTCCTTCTGGATCATTCTGTAACTCTTTTCTTCTAATGCTAATTTATTGGAGGAGTGTTTAAAAAGTTGTCACGGTGAAATCACACATTAAGAGATCTTATAGCTTAAACTACCACATACAAAATATTGATACTGACATCTTTGATACACTTGTTTGTAATCTAGCATGACCTGTAGTTAAAGTGGGAATAGTAGCACATTCACTAAGACAGTATGCACATGCTACTAGTCTAGCTATTGTCTAGAGACATAATCTGTAGAAAGGGGTAGCTAAGTGCAAAACCTGTTTTACAACTATCAGTAAAAGAGTGTTTCATACATTTATTTCCTCATGAATGAAGGATTGTACCTTCTATGCCTCTTAAGAAGCATGGGACAATCACAGCATTTGTGGTGATGAATTCTCAAGTGGGATGTTTTACATGATGAGATTGCAAGCCCTTAGTCACATCTGAAGCTGTGCAATTTTTGAAGCAGTTGTCCTCATATTTTGCCTTCTTATAGAACCCCTGAAACTGCATAGATTTGTACCCATAGTGGCAGGTTACAATGGAAGATGGACTGATAGAATAAGTGATCATAGGAATAAGTACCAAAACTGCACAAGATGATCTCACTGAAGGCTGGCTCAAGTAAAAACCGCAGAAAAATGTTAAATATAAGTTTTACAAGAAGAAAAGATCAGAGTGAGAATCACTGGCATATTTATAGGGATACTGGAAATTAACTGTCTCTTAGCAGGTTGAGAATCCTCTGAGTAGTGTAAGAGCTAATAGGTATCCAGGCCACTGTTTCTTATGGTACTTAATTATTGAAAAGAACCCCCGTTGATTAAATACAAACATGTATTAGACATCACAGTAACATCAAAAACAAGTCAATAACACTAATCTTGATTTCAGAAAAAAATTACAATGAAACTTTACTGATGAAAACAAAATGTCATTTGTATACAGTTCAATCTTTTTGTCTACACAGTTACTGAAAGTTCATTGTAAGTAATTGATTTAAGTTCAGTGGTTCTACAAATGACAATGGAGGAGGCAGGAGGGCTGGCTAGAGATCGAGAGTCTTTCAGGTGGGCTGTGATGAGAGCGATGTTCTGCAAAGGACATGCTACATGATGATGGTTTTACAAAGTTATTGATTTTTTATCATTAGGGCTTTTATGACTTCCTGGTGGTTTTACCTACAGTAGCTAGATTCCTGACTGCAATCACAGTCACTCCTGATTTATCCAGGTGTAGGAAAAGGTTGTGTGGTGTGAATAGAGCTATCTCAGGGTTCCAAAGCTTTCTTTCCCTGATCTAAGTTTCTTGTCATCAATGAAAATGGAAGTTCTTTGTGTAGACTACCTTAAAGAACCACTTGGTTGTACTTTGTTGCTACTGCGAAGTAGCCACCACATCAATTACATCCCATTTATGTTAGCTGCCCAGCAACTATCTGTTCTATTCATGCCAGGTCAACTACTTTTGCCGTGGCAGAAATATCCACTGATGTTGTAATAGAAAAGAGGGAAGTTTAAACTACTGTCTGTGCATTAATCTTTATTCATTGGGCTAAAAGAATTTTACAGATTTCATGCAAAGTACCATCCATTTGTAGATTTTCATTGTTTTATAATAGTTAAACAGCATCAAATTATCCTTTAATTTGTGATAGAGGTGATTTATTTATGTATTTTCAGAAAACTTGTTAAGGAGTAACTAAACATTATCTCCCCTTAATATGATCTGTGCAGCATGCCTCGTTAAATTAGGGAAGTCAATTTTATGAGCTTGGCATAAAAAGAACAGAAAGGCTTTGTCATACTTGATGAGAGAAAACATTGTTTAGCCACCAGATGTTTGTATTTATAAAGTGTGTTTTATTTTTTTATGTGACAGTAGATCATGATTGAGATTGTCATACTTGAATAGGTTGATAGAATATTGTTTAGTCATCAGATATGAGTATTTTTAGTCTCTCCTGCTCACTCTCCTTTACTCTTCTTCTTCTTTGATCCATATCCACCGACCATCAAAGCAGTCAGTGGCCATCATGCCTGGTGGCGTCTTGTAGGGCAGCAACAAATTGATTCCACTTTGTTCGGTTGGCGGCTATCCTTCGTACAGTGCCCCACTTCTGGTTCATTCTTTGCATCTCGGCTTCCACAGTTCTTCTCCAAGTTGTTTTTGGTTGGCCTCTCTTTTGCTTTCCTTTGGTGATCCATAGCATAGCTGTTCTTGTAATGGTATCAGGGTCCCTTCTGAGGATGTGGCCAACCCAACTCCAGCGTCTGCCAGCTATGATGGTTTGCATGTCCTCCTGGCTACTCCGAATAAGTAGTTCTTGGTTGCTGTTGTTTATTGCATTTAGGTTGCGCACATGTTTGGAAAAAATATGACACTGAATACCAGTATTAAACTCTTGTGTATTGCAAGCAGTACGTCACAATCAATTTCATAATGATTATAAGCAACATGGTTTAATCAGGTTAAAGAATTATTCATTTCAACGCTTGAATAAAAAAATAATGCTATCATTATGAGCGAAGAAGAAAACAAAAGTAGGTATAGAATACAGAATCTGTTTATATTTCCCAAACAGGATGTATTAAATAACACTGAACAAATTAGGTCAGAACTCAGGATGGCATTGACATAATCATGCACAGGTAGCATTTACACATTCAACAATTTCCATGATTGAAAGATGGGCAGGTGGTATTTGAAACATAATTGTGCATCTGAAATTGTAAATAGAAACTTGTTTTTTGCGAATTTCCCCATCTTTAATGTGCATATCCCATTTACATAACAACAGTGCATAAATGGTAGAGTATGTGACCGAAATGTCAGGACTAGGGCTGATAATGATATTACATGTAGTGTGTTCATGTACTCATATATACCATTGTATAGATTAGAATTGTCATTATTTTGCGTGTTATATGATCACCAAAAATATATGTCATTATCATGTTTTAACAAATTATATTACCAAATCTGCTTTACCAAACAACGGTTTTAACATTACTACTAGCTATATTTCTCAATTGTAATTCATGCTCATGTATAACTATTAGTATAAGTAGTAGAAAGTAATCATAAGTAATTATTTCTCGACTCATTTTTCAATAATGAAAATTTGAAGAATGCTGCACATAAAATTCAATTATGTCCATGTTCTATGACATGTCTACTTTAGATATATCTACAATGTGAATACAGTGTTACTGTTTAGTAGTAATATTTACTCATGCACGTTGTACAAAAAAAAAATGTAGAAATATAAGCATAATGGCTTGCCAGTTTATCTTTCTATAATTCATACCTTAGATACATGTACATTTGATCACAATCTTCCTTGATAATGTCTCAGTAGTAATTTATGCCCATGCACGCTATATAGTGAAATTACAGGTTCATGCCCTTTTATCCGAACACCCACCGGCATGGAGGCATACCTGGTGTCATTCTTATATGACACCACCAATTATGCACAATACTATAATATATGTACAAATGTGGGAGTGAACCTCTGTCTGTGAGGCAAATTACATCCTCATTGACTCCTTAAATCATCCACACACTTTCAGGTATTCCCCCCTGTGATAAAACTTGTTGAGGACCCAGCATTGCATATGATTAAGATGGACATTTTGGAACAGAAATAGCAACACAAAAATTAAAAATTTACAAAAGATATAAAGTAACAGGTAATACATTCATCTTTACAGCAGAATTAGTGGAAATCTTAAAAGCTTTAGAAATAGTTGCAATTATATAGTGTCTATGTATACAATTGCATGCATCACTGAAATTGAGCAAAACTCATTTTATCAAAAACAAAGTTTGAATTTTACTGACACAGTACTGTTTATCCACAGATCTATTAGGTAATGTCGTGAGGTTCTGTTCTTGAAAAAAATTTTTAATGGTGACAGAAAAAAATAATTATTAACAATATAATATTTGTAATCATTTCAGGACTGTTTGGAGGGAAGTAAGTCAGAAATAAATTGTTATTACTCATTTCTTACATCCATGGGAAGTAATCAAACAATAAAAACATTAATGAATATATGCTATTAGCGACCACATTAAAAAAAACATTTTGCAACACCATTTAAAGTTATTAAATGTATATTATTAGTTTCATAGTATGCAATACACCATGAACTATTAACATATCAGACAGAAACAAATACTTCTGAAATAATCTTATAGTTGCATAACTTTTAAATCATACCTAATATGACGCTACAAAACATACATAATTAAAATTTGTTTTGCTTGCCATAATTATCTGAAGTTTTTACTATTATGTTTTATTCAATGAATTTCAGATGACCATTCCTGTAGCCAGCGATCCTGCCTAAACTCTAGTATTGACATTCCAGATTTGAAAATTATGAACAGTTTCATAAAGAGTGAACCTGTGCAAAATGCCACATTCAGTCAAGTGTTGCCAGATTTCACAGAAAAAATTATGAGTGAAATGAAAGCTGATGTAAGTACGGCAGCTGCAACACTTAATACAGACAATAACATTGAATCAAGATTAAAAGAGGTACAATCACCGAATGTCACAGACTCTGAGATAATGACTGTAGACATGAATCCGACTCCTGAGATTTATACTGCAGTCTTACAAAATGAAAACTGCAGCAGGAAATCAACAATAGTCTATGATGATTGTACTCTCAACAGTGGAAGTAGAGACGGTTTTAATTTGTGTGGTAGTGTACAATCAGATGAAATAATAATAGGTACAAAAGAGACACTTTTCAGCTGTCATGTTTGTGGAGTACAGGTTAGCAAGAAAGGTGACCATAATGAACATGAACTTTCACGTATGAGAGAAAAGTGTTATATAAGTAATGTTGGTAATGTAGAATTAGCTACAAAATCCAGAATATGTCAACAAGAAAGAATACAAAAAGCACAGAAGCATTCTAAATATGATCTTATTGGTATGGGGGCTGCTCATTTTGGTTATCTAAAGGCACATGTAATGCAGCATAAAGAAGAACTACCTAACATGTGTGATGGTCTTAGTAGGTTTTCTAGGACTGATTATCCAAAGAAACCCATAATGCAGCATAATAGTGAGACACATTACAAATATGATGTCAGTAGAGCAGAATTTTGTCAATGTGATCACAAGGTGACAAATACAGACGGGGAATCTTACATGTGTGATGAACTTACAGGACAAAAACTTCATTTAAAATTGTACAAAAGTCGACATACAGAAGAAAAACTTTATAATTGTGATGTTTGTGGAGCAGATTTTTCTCATAGTGGTGCTTTAAACAGTCACAAAATGACACACACAGGAGAGAAACCTTATAAGTGTGATGTTTGTGAAGCAGCATTTTCTCATAGTGGTGCTTTAAACAGTCACACAATGACACACACAGGAGAGAAACCTTATAAGTGTGATGTTTGTGGAGCAGAATTTTCTCATAGTGGTGCTTTAAACAGTCACACAATGACACACACAGGAGAGAAACCTTATAAATGTGATGTTTGTGGAGCAGGATTTTGTCAAAGTTGTTATTTAAAGAGTCACAACAGGACACACACAGGAGAGAAACCTTATAAGTGTGATGTCTGTGGAGCAGGATTTTGTCAAGGCAGTGCTTTAAACAGTCATAAAAGGACACACACAGGAGAGACACCTTATAAGTGTGATGTTTGTGGAGCAGGATTTTGTCAAAGTGGTGATTTAAAGAGGCACCAAAGGACACACACAGGAGAGAAACCTTATAAGTGTGATGTTTGTGGAGCAGGATTTTCCCGTAATTGGCATTTAAAGAGTCACAAAAAGACACACACAGGAGAGAAACCTTATAAGTGTGATGTTTGTGGAGCAGGATTTTCTCTTAGTGGGAGTTTAAAGAGTCACCAAAGGACACACACAGGAGAGAAACCTTATAAGTGTGATGTTTGTGGAGCAGGATTTTCTCAGTGGTAATTTAAAGAGTCACCAAAGGACACACACAGGAGAGAAACCTTACAAGTGTGATGTTTGTGGAGCAGGATTTTGTCAAAATGGTGCTTTAAACAGTCACAAAAGGACACACACAGGAGAGACACCTTATAAGTGTGATGTTTGTGGAGCAGGATTTTGTCAAAATGGTGCTTTAAACAGTCACAAAAGGACACACACAGGAGAGAAACCTTCCAAGTGTGATGTTTGTGGAGCAGGATTTTCTCTTAATGGTAATTTAAAGAGTCACCAAAGGACACACACAGGAGAGAAACCTTATAAGTGTGATGTTTGTGGAGCAGGATTTTCTCTTAGTGGTGATTTAAAGAGTCACCAAAGGACACACACAGGAGAGAAACCTTATAAGTGTGATGTTTGTGGAGCAGGATTTTCCCGTAATTGGGATTTAAAGAGTCACAAAAAGGCACACAGGAGAGAAACCTTATAAGTGTGATGTTTATGGAGCAGGATTTTCTCAGTGGTAATGTAAAGAGTCACCAAAGGACACACACAGGAGAGAAACCTTATAAGTGTGATGTTTGTGGAGCAGGATTTTGTCAAAATGATGCTTTAAACAGTCACCAAAGGACACACACAGGAGAGAAACCTTATAAGTGTGATGTTTGTGGAGCAGAATTTTCTCTTAGTGGTGATTTAAAGAGTCACCAAAGGACACACACAGGAGAGAAACCTTATAAGTGTGATGTTTGTGGAGCAGGATTTTGTCAAAATGGTGCTTTAAACAGTCACAAAAGGACACACACAGGAGAAAAACCTTATAAGTGTGATGTTTGTGGAGCACAATTTTCTCAAAATTATCAGTTAAAGAGTCACAAAAGGACACACACAGGAGAGAAACCTTATAAGTGTGATGTTTGTGGAGCAGGATTTTCTCAGAATGGGGCTTTAAAGAGTCACAAATTGACACACACAGGAGAAAAACCTTATAAGTGTGATGTTTGTGGAGCAGAATTTTCTCGAAATGGTCAATTTAAGAGACACACAGGAGAGAAGCCTTATAAGTGTGAAGTCTGTGGAGCAGAATTTTCTCAGACTGGGGCTTTAAAGAGTCACAAATTGACACACACAGGAGAGAAACCTTATAAATGTGATGTTTGTGGAGCAGGATTTTGTCGAAGTGGTGATTTAAAGAGTCACAAAAGGACACACACAGGAGAGAAACCTTATAAATGTGATGTTTGTGGAGCAGGATTTTGTCGAAGTTGTGATTTAAAGAGTCACAACAGGACACACACAGGAGAGAAACCTTACAAGTGTGATGTTTGTGGAGCAGGATTTTGTCGAAGTGGTCATTTAAAAAGTCACAAAAGGACACACACAGGAGAGAAACCTTACAAGTGTGATGTTTGTGGAGCAGGGTTTTCTCGTAATTGTACTTTAAAGAGGCACCAAAGGACACACACAGGAGAGAAACCTTATAAGTGTGATGTTTGTGGAGCAGGATTTTGTCATAGCAGTGCTTTAAACAGTCACAAAAGGACACACACAGGAGAGACACCTTATAAGTGTGATGTTTGTGGAGCAGGATTTTGTCAAAGTGGTGATTTAAAGAGTCACGAAAGGACACACACAGGAGAGAAACCTTATAAGTGTGATGTTTGTGGAGCAGGATTTTCTCTTAGTGGTGATTTAAAGAGTCACCAAAGGACACACACAGGAGAGAAACCTTATAAGTGTGATGTTTGTGGAGCAGGATTTTGTCAAAATGGTGCTTTAAACAGTCACAAAAGGACACACACAGGAGAAAAACCTTATAAGTGTGATGTTTGTGGAGCACAATTTTCTCAAAATTATCAGTTAAAGAGTCACAAAAGGACACACACAGGACAGAAACCTTTTAAGTGTGATGTTTGTGGAGCAGGATTTTCTCAGAATAGGGCTTTAAAGAGTCACAAATTGACACACACAGGAGAAAAACCTTATAAGTGTGATGTTTGTGGAGCAGAATTTTCTCGAAATGGTCAATTTAAGAGACACACAGGAGAGAAGCCTTATAAGTGTGAAGTCTGTGGAGCAGAATTTTCTCAGACTGGGGCTTTAAAGAGTCACAAATTGACACACACAGGAGAGAAACCTTATAAATGTGATGTTTGTGGAGCAGGATTTTGTCGAAGTGGTGATTTAACTCTTGCAGGCCGGAATTTTTTCACGAGTTTTGCCAGAATTATTTTTGTACCTTAAAGCAGTACCTTTATAAATTCTAAAGTTTCTGAGTTATTACACAACAAAGACACACATATTATACATCGCAGTAAAGATATATGAATGTAGAATTAGAATTTGAAGGATTTTTAGTGATATTCTACATATAGTATTCAGTCATGAGTCATAACGAAAATACGGAAAAAATTTCACGGAAAACAAAAGTGACGTTCCCAACGTCGTTTCGGCTTCTAGGGGTGTTGCGGATGTACGCTACCAGCGTCGTTCCGGCCTTTAAGAGTTAAAGAGTCACAAAAGGACACACACAGGAGAGAAACCTTATAAATGTGATGTTTGTGGAGCAGGATTTTGTCGAAGTTGTGATTTAAAGAGTCACAACAGGACACACACAGGAGAGAAACCTTACAAGTGTGATGTTTGTGGAGCAGGATTTTGTCGAAGTGGTCATTTAAAAAGTCACAAAAGGACACACACAGGAGAGAAACCTTACAAGTGTAATGTCTGTGGAGCAGGATTTTGTCATAGCAGTGCTTTAAACAGTCACAAAAGGACACACACAGGAGAGACACCTTATAAGTGTGATGTTTGTGGAGCAGGATTTTGTCAAAGTGGTGATTTAAAGAGTCACGAAAGGACACACACAGGAGAGAAACCTTATAAGTGTGATGTTTGTGGAGCAGGATTTTGTCAAAGTGGTGATTTAAAGAGGCATCAAAGGACACACACAGGAGAGAAACCGTATAAGTGTGATGTTTGTGGAGCAGGATTTTCCCGTAATTGGGATTTAAAGAGTCACAAAAAAACACACACAGGATAGAAACCTTATAAGTGTGATGTTTGTGGAGCAGGATTTTCTCTTAGTGGTGATTTAAAGAGTCACCAAAGGACACACACAGGAGAGAAACCTTATAAGTGTGATGTTTGTGGAGCAGGATTTTCCCGTAATTGGGATTTAAAGAGTCACAAAAAGGCACACAGGAGAGAAACCTTATAAGTGTGATGTTTGTTGAGCAGGATTTTCTCAGTGGTAATTTAAAGAGTCACCAAAGGACACACAGAGGTGAGAAACCTTATAAGTGTGATGTTTGTGAAGCAGGATTTTCCCGTAATTGGGATTTAAAGAGTTACAAAAAGGCACACAGGAGAGAAACCTTATAAGTGTGATGTTTGTGGAGCAGGATTTTGTCAAAGCAGTGCTTTAAACAGTCATAAAAGGACACACACAGGAGAGACACCTTATAAGTGTGATGTTTGTGGAGCAGGATTTTGTCAAAGTGGTGATTTAAAGAGGCACCAAAGGACACACACAGGAGAGAAACCTTATAAGTGTGATGTTTGTGGAGCAGGATTATCCCGTAATTGGCATTTAAAGAGTCACAAAAAGACACACAGGAGAGAAACCTTATAAGTGTGATGTTTGTGGAGCAGGATTTTCTCTTAGTGGGAGTTTAAAGAGTCACCAAAGGACACACACAGGAGAGAAACCTTATAAGTGTGATGTTTGTGGAGCAGGATTTTCTCTTAGTAGGAATTTAAAGAGTCACCAAAGGACACACACAGGAGAGAAACCTTATAAGTGTGATGTTTGTGGAGCAGGATTTTGTCAAAATGGTGCTTTAAACAGTCACAAAAGGACACACACAGGAGAGAAACCTTATAAGTGTGATGTTTGTGGAGCAGGATTTTGTCAAAATTGTGCTTTAAACAGTCACAAAAGGACACACACAGGAGAGAAACCTTACAAGTGTGATGTTTGTGGAGCAGGATTTTCTCTTAATGGTAATTTAAAGAGTCACCAAAGGACACACACAGGAGAGAAACCTTATAAGTGTGATGTTTGTGGAGCAGGATTTTCTCTTAGTGGTGATTTAAAGAGTCACCAAAGGACACACACAGGAGAGAAACCTTATAAGTGTGATGTTTGTGGAGCAAAATTTTCTCGAAATGAACAGTTAAAGAGTCACAAAAGGACACACACAGGAGAGAAACCTTATAAGTGTGATGTTTGTGGAGCAGGATTTTGTGAAAGTGGTAATTTAAAGAGGCACCAAAGGACACACACAGGAGAGAAACCTTATAAGTGTGATGTTTGTGGAGCAGGATTTTCCCGTAATTGGGATTTAAAGAGTCACAAAAAGGCACACAGGAGAGAAACCTTATAAGTGTGATGTTTGTGGAGCAGGATTTTCTCAGTGGTAATGTAAAGAGTCACCATAGGACACACACAGGAGAGAAACCTTATAAGTGGGATGTTTGTGGAGCAGGATTTTATCAAAATGGATCTTTAAACAGTCACCAAAGGACACACACAGGAGAGAAACCTTATAAGTGTGATGTTTGTGGAGCAGGATTTTCTCTTAGTGGTGATTTAAAGAGTCACCAAAGGACACACACAGGAGAGAAACCTTATAAGTGTGATGTTTGTGGAGCAGGATTTTGTCAAAATGGTGCTTTAAACAGTCACAAAAGGACACACACAGGAGAAAAACCTTATAAGTGTGATGTTTGTGGAGCACAATTTTCTCAAAATTATCAGTTAAAGAGTCACAAAAGGACACACACAGGAGAGAAACCTTATAAGTGTGATGTTTGTGGAGCAGGATTTTCTCAGAATGGGGCTTTAAAGAGTCACAAATTGACACACACAGGAGAAAAACCTTATAAGTGTGATGTTTGTGGAGCAGAATTTTCTCGAAATGGTCAATTTAAGAGACACACAGGAGAGAAGCCTTATAAGTGTGAAGTCTGTGGAGCAGAATTTTCTCAGACTGGGGCTTTAAAGAGTCACAAATTGACACACACAGGAGAGAAACCTTATAAATGTGATGTTTGTGGAGCAGGATTTTGTCGAAGTGGTGATTTAAAGAGTCACAAAAGGACACACACAGGAGAGAAACCTTATAAATGTGATGTTTGTGGGGCAGGATTTTGTCGAAGTTGTGATTTAAAGAGTCACAATAGGACACACACAGGAGAGAAACCTTACAAGTGTGATGTTTGTGGAGCAGGATTTTATCGAAGTGGTCATTTAAAAAGTCACAAAAGGACACACACAGGAGAGAAACCTTACAAGTGTGATGTTTGTGGAGCAGGGTTTTCTCGTAATTGTACTTTAAAAAGGCACCAAAGGACACACACAGGAAAGAAACCTTATAAGTGTGATGTCTGTGGAGCAGGATTTTGTCATAGCAGTGCTTTAAACAGTCACAAAAGGACACACACAGGAATTACACCTTATAAGTGTGATGTTTGTGGAGCAGGATTTTGTCAAAGTGGTGATTTAAAGAGTCATGAAAGGACACACACAGGAGAGAAACCTTATAAGTGTGATGTTTGTGGAGCAGGATTTTGTCATAGCAGTGCTTTAAACAGTCACAAAAGGACACACACAGGAGAGACACCTTATAAGTGTGATGTTTGTGGAGCAGGATTTTGTCAAAGTGGTGATTTAAAGAGTCACAAAAGGACACACACAGGAGAGAAACCTTATAAGTGTGATGTTTGTGAGCAGGATTTTCTCAATGGTAATGTAAAGAGTCACCAAAGGACACACACAGGAGAGAAACCTTATAAGTGTGATGTTTGTGGAGCAGGATTTTGTCAAAATGGTGCTTTAAACCGTCACAAAAGGACACACACAGGAGAGAAACCTTATAAGTGTGATGTTTGTGGAGCAGGATTTTGTCAAAGTGGTGATTTAAAGAGTCACTAAAAGACACACACAGGAGAGAAGCCTTATAAGTGTGATGTTTGTGGAGCAGGATTTTGTCAAAGTGGTGATTTAAAGAGGCACCAAAGGACACACACAGGAGAGAAACCTTATAAGTGTGATGTTTGTGGAGCAGGATTTTCCCGTAATTGGGATTTAAAGAGTCACAAAAAGGCACACAGGAGAGAAACCTTATAAGTGTGATGTTTGTTGAGCAGGATTTTCTCAGTGGTAATTTAAAGAGTCACCAAAGGACACACACAGGAGAGAAACCTTATAAGTGTGATGTTTGTGGAGCAGGATTTTCCCGTAATTGGGATTTAAAGAGTTACAAAAAGGCACACAGGAGAGAAACCTTATAAGTGTGATGTTTGTTGAGCAGGATTTTCTCAGTGGTAATTTAAAGAGTCACCAAAGGACACACACAGGAGAGAAACCTTATAAGTGTGATGTTTGTGGAGCAGGATTTTGTCAAAGCAGTGCTTTAAACAGTCATAAAAGGACACACACAGGAGAGACACCTTATAAGTGTGATGTTTGTGGAGCAGGATTTTGTCAAAGTGGTGATTTAAAGAGGCACCAAAGGACACACACAGGAGAGAAACCTTATAAGTGTGATGTTTGTGGAGCAGGATTTTCCCGTAATTGGGATTTAAAGAGTCACAAAAAGGCACACAGGAGAGAAACCTTATAAGTGTGATGTTTGTTGAGCAGGATTTTCTCAGTGGTAATTTAAAGAGTCACCAAAGGACACACACAGGAGAGAAACCTTATAAGTGTGATGTTTGTGGAGCAGGATTTTCCCGTAATTGGGATTTAAAGAGTTACAAAAAGGCACACAGGAGAGAAACATTATAAGTGTGATGTTTGTGGAGCAGGATTTTGTCAAAGTGGTGATTTAAAGAGGCACCAAAGGACATACACAGGAGAGAAACCTTATAAGTGTGATGTTTGTGGAGCAGGATTTTCCCATAATTGGCATTTAAAGAGTCACAAAAAGACACACACAGGAGAGAAACCTTATAAGTGTGATGTTTGTGGAGCAGGATTTTCTCTTAGTGGGAGTTTAAAGAGTCACCAAAGGACACACACAGGAGAGAAACCTTATAAGTGTGATGTTTGTGGAGCAGGATTTTCTTTTAGTGGGAATTTAAAGAGTCACCAAAGGACACACACAGGAGAGAAACCTTATAAGTGTGATGTTTGTGGAGCAGGATTTTGTCAAAATGGTGCTTTAAACCATCACAAAAGGACACACACAGGAGAGACACCTTATAAGTGTGATGTTTGTGGAGCAGGATTTTGTCAAAATGGTGCTTTAAAAAGTCACAAAAGGACACACACAGGAGAGAAACCTTACAAGTGTGATGTTTGTGGAGCAGGATTTTCTCTTAATGGTAATTTAAAGAGTCACCAAAGGACACACACAGGAGAGAAACCTTATAAGTGTTATGTTTGTGGTCCAGGATTTTCTCTTAGTGGTGATTTAAAGAGTCACCAAATGACACACACAGGAGAGAAACCTTATAAGTGTGATGTTTGTGGAGCACAATTTTCTCGAAATGATCAGTTAAAGAGTCACAAAAGGACACACACAGGAGAGAAACCTTATAAGTGTGATGTTTGTGGAGCAGGATTTTGTCAAAGTGGTAATTTAAAGAGGCACCAAAGGACACACACAGGAGAGAAACCTTATAAGTGTGATGTTTGTGGAGCAGGATTTTCCCGTAATTGTGATTTAAAGAGTCACAAAAAGGCACACAGGAGAGAAACCTTATAAGTGTGATGTTTGTGGAGCAGGATTTTGTCAAAATGATGCTTTAAACAGTCACCAAAGGACACACACAGGAGAGAAACCTTATAAGTGATATGTTTGTGGAGCAGAATTTTCTCTTAGTGGTGATTTAAAGAGTCACCAAAGGACACACACAGGAGAGAAACCTTATAAGTGTGATGTTTGTGGAGCAGGATTTTGTCAAAATGGTGCTTTAAACAGTCACAAAAGGACACACACAGGAGAAAAACCTTATAAGTGTGATGTTTGTGGAGCAGAATTTTCTCAAAATTATCAGTTAAAGAGTCACAAAAGACACACACAGGAGAGAAACCTTATAAGTGTGATGTTTGTGGAGCAGGATTTTCTCAGAATGGGGCTTTAAAGAGTCACAAATTGACACACACAGGAGAAAAACCTTATAAGTGTGATGTTTGTTGAGCAGAATTTTCTCGAAATGGTCAATTTAAGAGACACACAGGAGAGAAGCCTTATAAGTGTGAAGTCTGTGGAGCAGAATTTTCTCAGACTGGGGCTTTAAAGAGTCACAAATTGACACACACAGGAGAGAAACCTTATAAATGTGATGTTTGTGGAGCAGGATTTTGTCGAAGTGGTGATTTAAAGAGTCACAAAAGGACACACACAGGAGAGAAACCTTATAAATGTGATGTTTGTGGAGCAGGATTTTGTCGAAGTTGTGATTTAAAGAGTCACAACAGGACACACACAGGAGAGAAACCTTACAAGTGTGATGTTTGTGGAGCACGATTTTATCGAATTGGTCATTTAAAAAGTCACAAAAGGACACACACAGGAGAGAAACCTTACAAGTGTGATGTTTGTGGAGCAGGGTTTTCTCGTAATTGTACTTTAAAGAGGCACCAAAGGACACACACAGGAGAGAAACCTTATAAGTGTGATGTTTGTGGAGCAGGATTTTGTCATAGCAGTGCTTTAAACAGTCACAAAAGGACACACACAGGAGAGACACCTTATAAGTGTGATGTTTGTGGAGCAGGATTTTGTCAAAGTGGTGATTTAAAGAGTCACGAAAGGACACACACAGGAGAGAAACCTTATAAGTGTGATGTTTGTGGAGCAGGATTTTCTCTTAGTGGTGATTTAAAGAGTCACCAAAGGACACACACAGGAGAGAAACCTTATAAGTGTGATGTTTGTGGAGCAGGATTTTCCCGTAATTGGGATTTAAAGAGTCACAAAAAGGCACACAGGAGAGAAACCTTATAAGTGTGATGTTTGTGGAGCAGGATTTTCTCAGTGGTAATTTAAAGAGTCACCAAAGGACACACACAGGAGAGAAACCTTATAAGTGTGATGTTTGTGGAGCAGGATTTTGTCAAAGTGGTAATTTAAAGAGGCACCAAAGGACACACACAGGAGAGAAACCTTATAAGTGTGATGTTTGTGGAGCAGGATTTTCCCGTAATTGTGATTTAAAGAGTCACAAAAGGACACACACAGGAGAGAAACCTTATAAGTGTGATGTTTGTGGAGCAGGATTTTGTCAAAATGGTGCTTTAAACAGTCACAAAAGGACACACACAGGAGAGAAACCTTATAAGTGTGATGTTTGTGGAGCAGGATTTTCTCTTAGTGGTGATTTAAAGAGTCACAAAAGGACACACACAGGAGAGAAACCTTATAAGTGTGATGTTTGTGGAGCAGGATTTTGTCAAAATGGTGCTTTAAACAGTCACAAAAGGACACACACAGGAGAAAAACCTTATAAGTGTGATGTTTGTGGAGCACAATTTTCTCAAAATTATCAGTTAAAGAGTCACAAAAGGACACACACAGGAGAGAAACCTTATAAGTGTGATGTTTGTGGAGCAGGATTTTCTCAGAATGGGGCTTTAAAGAGTCACAAAAGGACACACACAGGAGAGAAACCTTATAAGTGTGATGTTTGTGGAGCAGAATTTTCTCGAAAAAGGTCAAAAAGGACACACACAGGAGAGAAGCCTTATAAGTGTGAAGTTGTGGAGCAGAATTTTCTCAAAAAGAGTCACAAATTGACACACACAGGAGAGAAACCTTATAAATGTGATGTTTGTGGAGCAGGATTTTGTCGAAGTGGTGATTTAAAGAGTCACAAAAGGACACACACAGGAGAGAAACCTTATAAGTGTGATGTTTGTGGAGCAGGATTTTGTCGAAGTGGTGATTTAAAGAGTCACAAAAGGACACACACAGGAGAGAAACCTTACAAGTGTGATGTTTGTGGAGCAGGATTTTGTCGAAGTGGTCATTTAAAAAGTCACAAAAGGACACACACAGGAGAGAAACCTTATAAGTGTGATGTTTGTGGAGCAGGATTTTGTCATAGCAGTGCTTTAAACAGTCACAAAAGGACACACACAGGAGAGAAACCTTATAAGTGTGATGTTTGTTTAGCAGAATTTTCTAAATGTGATGTTTGCGGAGCAGGATGTTCTCTTAGTAGTGTTTTAAAGAGTCACAAAAGGACACAAAAAGGAGAGAAACCTTATAAGTGTGATGTTTGTGGAGCAGGATTTTGTCAAAGTGGTGATTTAAAGAGTCACAAAAGGACACACACAGGAGAGAAACCTTATAAGTGTGATGTTTGTGGAGCAGGATTTTCTCTTAGTGGTGATTTAAAGAGTCACCAAAGGACACACACAGGAGAGAAACCTTATAAGTGTGATGTTTGTGGAGCAGGATTTTGTCGAAGTGGTGATTTAAAGATTCACCAAAGGACACACACAGGAGAGAAACCTTATAAGTGTGATGTTTGTGAAGCAGGATTTTCTCAAAATTCTAATTTAAAGAGTCACCAAAGGACACACACAGGAGAGAAACCTTATAAGTGTGATGTTTGTGGGGCAGGATTTTGTCGATGTGGTGATTTAAAGAGTCACCAAAGGACACACACAGGAGAGAAACCTTATAAGTGTGATGTTTGTGGAGCAGGATTTTGTCGAAGTGGTGATTTAAAGAGTCACAAAAGGACACACACAGGAGAGAAACCTTATAAGTGTGATGTTTGTGGAGCAGGATTTTGTCAAAATGGTGCTTTAAACAGTCACAAAAGGACACACACAGGAGAGAAACCTTCCAAGTGTGATGTTTGTAGAGCAGGATTTTCTCTTAATGGTAATTTAAAGAGTCACAAATTGACACACACAGGAGAGAAACCTTATAAGTGTGATGTTTGTGGAGCAGGATTTTGTCAAAGTGGTGATTTAAAGAGTCACAAAAGGACACACACAGGAGAGAAACCTTATAAGTGTGATGTTTGTGGAGCAGGATTTTGTCAAAGTGGTGCTTTAAAGCGTCACAAAAGGACACACACAGGAGAGAAACCTTATAAGTGTGATGTTTGTGGAGCAGGATTTTGTCAAAGTGGTGATTTAAAGAGTCATGAAAGGACTCACACAGGAGAAAAAAACCTTATAAGTGTGATGTTTGTGGAGCAGGATTTTGTCAAAGTGGTGATTTAAAGAGGCACAAAAAAACACACACAGGAGAGAAACCTTATAAGTGTGATGTTTGTGGAGCAGGATTTTCTCAAAATGGGAATTTAAAGAGTCACAAAAGGACACACACAGGAGAGAAACCTTATAAGTGTGATGTTTGTGGAGCAGGATTTTCTCTTAGTGGTGATTTAAAGAGTCACAAAAGGACACACACAGGAGAGAAGCCATATAAATGTGATGTCTGTGGAGCAGAATCTTCTTATAGTGGTGCTTTAAAGAGTCACAAATTGACACACACAGGAGGGAAACCTTATATGTGTGATGTTTGTGGGGCAGAATTTTCTCCTAGTGGTGCTTTAAAGAGTCACAAAAGGAACATACAGGAGAGAAACCTTATGTGTGATGTTTGTGGAGCAACATTTTCTCAGAGTGGGGCTTTAAAGAGTCACAAATTGACACACACAGGAGAGAAACCTTATAAGTGTGATGTTTTTGGAGCTGGATTTTTTCATAGTGGTTCTTTAAAGAGTCACAAAAGGACACATATGGGAGATAAACCTTATAAGTGTGATGTTTGTGGAGCAGGATTTTCTCTTATTGGTGATTTAAAGAGTCACAAAAGGACACACACAGGAGAGAAACCTTACAAGTGTGATGTTTGTGGAGCAGAATTTTCTCAAAATGGTCATTTAAAGAGACACAAAAGGACACACACAGGAGAGAAGCCTTATAAGTGTGAAGTCTGTGGAGCAGAATTTTCTCAGACTGGGGCTTTAAAGAGTCACAAATTGACACAGACAGGAGAGAAACCACAGCCTAAGCTGGTCCAAAGCCAGGCTGACAAAGGAGGAGAGTGGCGTGCATTTAATCCGTAAGGAGTTAGCCCCTCCACCATGCAAAGGCACAACAGGCCAATCACCTTTTTGCTTTAAACCACGATTATGCAAACTACAAGAGAGAAAACTGGACTGATTCTAAAGGCAACGAACTGGAACGGACTACGGACTATGACTTATGGAAATTGGAACACAAGAAGTATAAATGGGAAAGAAGAGGAGCTGGTCGAAGCGATGAGGAAAGCAAAACTAGAAATCCTGGCTATAATGGAAGCAAAGAAAAAGGGACAAGGAGTCATGGATGCTCTACAGTGGTGTACCCATATCTGAAAGAGCTAAAGCGGGCATTGGTTGCATTGTAGCAAAAAACCAAAAAGATAGTATCAAGGGATGGAACTTTGTCTCGGAGCGCATTATGGTTGTAAAACTAAAAGAATGAGAAACCATAGTCAACCTTGTCATAGTGTATGCTCCAAATGAGGATGAGAGAGCAGAGATCAAGGAGGAATTCTTCAAGTTGCTACAAAGGACAGTGGATGACTGCCTAGATAAAATTAATGCTCAGATATTTCAACGCCAGAGTTGGAAATGACCATGCTAGATGGGGTGGAGTTAGCGGAAGATATGGAGAAGATACTCTCAATGACAATGGAAAGTGACTCCTTAGATTACAAACACAAAGTTCCCACCATAAGCGCATACATGCATATACTAGATGTGAACCAACAAGGAATGAGAAGTCAGTGATCGACTATGCCATAGTTAGGAGGAGCTTATTCAAGTATGTCCGGAATGCTAGAGTCTGGTGGGGGCCAGAGATCGGAAGTGATCACTACCTGCTTACAATCAAAGAACAACTGAAAGAGTTTCTCAGCCTAGGAACTGCCCAACATCATGCAAGAAACTAAGTAAATGAATGGGAGAAATGACCATTAAGAGAGAGTTAAGAGAGCCAGAAATTAGGACCAGATATCAGGGGCTTATTGCTACAGTGGTGAGAAACACAGAAGAACAACCTGATGACTTGGAAACCCTCTGGCTTAAATTCAAGGACATCATAAAGACAGCTGCTGCAGAAGCATGTGGTGGTCTGACTTGAAAACAAGAGAAAGAGGACACCTTGGTGGACAGAGGAAGTCAAAGAGAAAATAAGAGAAAAAAAAAGGCATGGAAGCATTACTTAGAAGCTAAAAACACAGCAGGACATTTAGAGAAATATAGAGAATATGTGACACTCAGAACAGAAGCAAAGAACAAGGTGCTAGCAGCAAAACAGAAGTCCTAGGAAGAATTTGGAGAAAAGCTAGAAAAAGATGTGCAAGAAAACCAGAAATTGTTCTGTAAGACCCTAAAGAACATGAAAGAGGAACAACAATGCCCTCTCAAATTTTTAAAGGACAAGCAAGGCAAATTGCTTACTGCCCCGAAGGAAGTAATGGAACGATGGAAAGAATATTTCTCAGAACTCCTAGATGGTGAGCAATGTCAAGCATCAGAAATGATAACCACTAACACAGAAGAGAAACCAATGGTGATGAAGATGGAAGAACTGAAGGCAGCACTGGAGAAAATCAAGATGTGCAAAACAGCAGGGCATGATGGTATAACACCAGAAATGTTAAGTACATGGCAGCATCAGGCGACCTATTACTCTTAAGGGTCCTACGGGCAGCGTGGTGCAACAAGACCATACCAAAGGATTGTGAGATTGCCATCATAACACCGATTTTCAAAAATGGTGACAATCGACAATGTGGAAAAAATAGAGGCATATCCCTTCTCAGTGTCCCTGGTAAAATCTGCTCTAGAATCCTAAAGCAGAGAATCAGATGCCTTGCTGAGCCACAGTTGGATGAGGTCCAGTGCAGATTCCGAGCAAACCTAAGTACTCAAGACCTAATCTTCACACTCAGACAGCTGAGTGAAGAGGCACTTGAGTATAAGAGCGAGATCCATTTTTGTTTCATAGATGTGGAAAAGGCATCTGACAGGGTCCCCTGGAGCAAACTTTGGGACTGTTTGGCAAGGAAGAACATTCCAGCACCTTTGATTCATGATATACAGAGCTTCTAAAAGTCTTGCAGAAATTATATGAGTACAGCAAACCATAAATCAGAAGAGTTCAGGACCACCACTGGTGCAAGACAAGGTGATATCCTGTCACTTTCTCTTTTCATACTCCTCGTGGACGATGTCATCAAGGCATGTAAGGAGAAGACAGGAAAGTATTCAGTGGGGGGACTGGAAGATGAGACAGGTCTGTATTTCAGAGCTGGCATTTGCTGATGATGTTGTGCTGATTGCTAAATCAGAGGCACATCTCCAATCCAACCTTCAAGTCCGGATGGAAGAGCTGGAGAAGACATTGGTGGTCATAAGCAGCTCTGAAACAAAACCATGGTGATATCACGAGAAGAAAGAAGACATCAGATTAAGCTGGGAGAACAGGTCCTGGAGCAGGTCGACCACTTTAAATACACTGGGGCTATTATAGACCAACAGGGAGGCATCAAAGAAGAGTTGGCCACTCAAAAAGCAGCGGCTGGGAGACTTTTTCAGGCCATAAATCGAGAATTCCTCAGCAAGAGAGAGGTTAGTATGAAAACAAATTTGGCTGTATACCACCTCTACCTATGTCCCAGTCTTGACATGTGGATGCAAGTCATGGGCAATGACTACAATCTACAAAAGCCAGATCCAAACCTCAGAAATGAGGTATCGGAGGGAGGTGGTTGAAGTAACAAGAAGAGACATGGTCCACTACCAGATGATGCGTCAAGGCCTAAAATCCCACCCCCTGCAGACCCAAGTAGAAGAGTCCCAACTAAGATGGTTTGGCCATGTCTGCAGAATGGGAAAAGATCGGCTACCATGACAAGCATGTCAAACAAAGAGCCAGGGATCCAGACCCCCAGGATGACCCAGAGTCCACTGGGAAGACTACAATAGACAGTCTTTGAAGGATCAAGGACTAGAATGGAACCAAGCCAGGAGGAAGACAGCCAATAGGATAGTCTGGCACCCTCTCTTCCAAACCTCTTCACCTCACGGTAGAAGGGGAATGACTAAGTAAGTAAGTAAAGAGACACAAACGGACACAGAAACCTTATAAGTTTGAGATTTTTTGAATACACTACTCTAAGAAGGCATACAGGGGAAAAGCCATATAGGTGTGATCTTTGTGGGGATGTGTTTTCTCAGGCTACTCAGATAAAAAGACACGTATTGAAACACATTGGAGAGATGTATAAATGTGATGCTTGTTGTATTAGGTATTAGGATTTCTCAAGTCTGTATTCTAAAATTACACAAAAGAAGGCACACATGATAAGGATTTTCTAAGAGTGGTGTTACATTTTCTCAAGTCTTTATTCTAAAACAGCACACAACAAGACATACTTGAGAGAAAATTTCTAAGTGTGATGTTTGGTGTATTAGGTTTTCTGAAGTCTGTATTCTAAAATTACACAAAAGGCATACATGAGAGGGACTTTCTAAGTGTGATGTTTGTGGTGTTAGGTTTTCTCAAGTCTTTATTCTAAAACAACACACAATTTACAAAACATACGAGATGAGAGACAATTTGTAAGTGCAATGTTTGTGGTGTTGAGTTTACTCGTCTGTATTCTAAAACTGCACGCTAGACGTACATCAGAGAAAATGTATGTGTTTACCTTACACAATTTGTAAGCATGATGTTTGTAATTCAAGTTTACTCATTCATTATTCTTCAGCCCCCTTTTCACAAAATATCTTGATGGTTTAAATTATTTGATCACTTCCTGTGGACTTCATTTTGCAAAGTGGTAGTGAAAAAAAGTATTTTGTTGTGTAAATTGAAATCGCAACCAGATTTGTTATTGTTGTTGTTTAATAGGTCTGCTGAGCTTCTCACTCTTTTTGCAGCCAGAGTCAAACAAGTTCAACACTCTTTGGTAACACTGAAGATCTAGGCTTTTCTTGTGGCTTTTCTACCATTCCGAAACATGTTGAGTTTAAGTCATGAGCTCTAGTTTCTCCATCTTAGCTTGCATTTAAAGGATCATCACATAGGGGTCCCAAGCTAGGAGTAAGAAGTATGTGGCACACTGTGCCAGCCATCCAAGAGAGCTGTCCAATTATGTAGAGTTAAAATACTGTGCTCTGGTTCTGGGCTCTCCCAAGGAAATGTCACATCCTGCACAGAGCCACTTCTCAGTTCCCCTGCTTATCAGTGGGTCCATAGTGAGATCCTCCTACATGCAGTCAGCCAGGTCAAAGCTAAAGAATCACATCTGGGAATCAAAGCTTAGTGTGCAATGCTGAGTTCTCAACATGTATCACCACAGAGGGAGTCCATGGAATTGTGTGGATGATTTCAAGCATCATTGAGGGTGTAATTAGCCTCACAGAGGTTCACTTCCACATATGTATACTGCAGCATTGTGTATAGCTGGTGGTCAGTTAAAGATAACTCCAGATATGCTTCCATGCATCTCAGTAAAATAAATGTAATCTTTGTGGTACTATATTTTGTGATGTACTACAGAGAGGTCTTATAAATGTGATATTGTTTGTTGTAAAGTGTGGCCTCTGCCAGTTAGCTAAGAACATATTCAGACATACAGAAAAGAAGCCATGTAATTATGATGTTTTTGATGCAGTGTTTTCTATGGATGCTCAAATGGTGCCATTAAAAAGAAAAGTGCTATAAATATTTTATGTGTGCTACAACAGAAATAGAATCCAGTGGACTCTGACAAAGCAGTTGGATGATCTGGATTTTGCTGATGACTTGGCTCTTCTGTCCCATAACCGTAATCAGATGCAGGACAAATTGAAAACACTTGATGAGAGATCACAGCAATTGGGTCTGAAAATACACAGGGAAAAGACAAAAATAATGAGAATAAATGCAGGTAAACTGTTACGGCAGATTTATTGGCATGGTCTGCTAGAGGTTAGCAGCATCCGATTTTTAGGGGTTACAACGTGTAATGTAATGTAAAAGTATTATTGGTCTAGTGAACGCTGTGACGTTTCAGCGTTAGTTGTCACGCACGGTGACCAAGAGACGAGACCCTTTTCTAGACGACCGTCGAACCGATAAGACGTGTCCTTGGAATGTTATATTGCCGGGCTTGTATTGCCGCACAATTATAGTACATTAAATAATGGACATGGGTCAGTCCAATGTGATAACGAAGAAAGATGAAGGTACAGGTTAGTAATTGACTAAACCTTGTCAACGTGAATTTATAGTCCGCCCTAGTTTATTCTCATGCCAGATGCATAATCTCACTGTCGGTGTATTGGATTTTCCAACCACGCGTGCATACAGTTATGCGGTTCTGACTACTATGTTTTCAAGCTAGGAGACAAAGGACTGATTTATAAAGGAATAATATACGAAGTATGAACTGCAACTTATTATGTTTAATTCTTCATGATGACCATGTGTAAACTGTTCGTGTATGGAATCGATATAATAAATGTTTGTGGACTCGAGAAAGGACTTATCAAATCTATAACGTCAGAATTTGACTGTATGATGAAGTTGTCAATATTATATCCCACCTTCGCGTACTTCACCATCAAGAGCACGATCTCATAATTTACTGAGAAAAGACAATGGATAATTATATGTAAACGTAAATAGAAGAGCCAGTATAAACCAGCCCCATTAACAGTGTTAACGGCAACAGTGAGAAGGCAACGGTAACAGTGGTGGCCATCGCGGGGACGCAAACAAAAAAAAAAGATTTTCTTGTTTACATGTGTTGCCAACTGTTTACCATTACAAGCAAGTCACATGATTTGCATAATACTACGTTGAACACATGACTACGCAATGCAAATCTGACGTCACTACATCGTGCGTAGATGCCGCGCTTCGAAAGGAACAACCGTCAACTCATTCCAGTTTTGATTAATATTTGCTTAATCAAGAAGACCAGACAAGAGAATACTGTGATCAGCCAATCATGAGCAAACAGTACTAGGCACTAGTCTAGTCCGTTGACGAATTTGCCATCGCCGGAGCCTTCTAAAGATAAGTTTAGACCTAGGACGATTGTCATTCATTAACACACTAACGAGTCCATACCATTTTGCAGGCATGTCCTCTCTATTAATTGTTTATCGATGTTATATCTGTTTCTTTTTGTCCGTTGATGTTGTCCTTTATTTGCGGGTATGGTTGGGCGGCGGTTCATAATGAATAAAAATGGCTCTCAGGATGCCGATATTCATTCTGAATGTTCCTTAGGGCCGTTAGTTAATTGCTCTTAACGAAGAACCCATCGACGACCTTCCGATGAATTTCGTTCGTTCGTAATTGCAATTAATTGACCTTGCATGTTAGATGTCCAGTCAAGTTATAATTGGTGTATTTTAATGTATTTAGTTTCAATTTTTGTTCATTTCAGTAATCATGTTTGTAACCTATCGTGTTTTTTCTGACCTTACTATCATTCAGTTTAATTTTTTTTTTTGTACATTCGTCAATGAGTCCATGTATACGTCACTAATTTTTGTGTACACAGGTTAATTATCTATTCAGTTCATTCTTTAAGATCTCACTTCCGGTTTAGTCACCTTATTTATTAATGCAGTTTTATTGTGAAAATGTCTTTGTCTTGTGGTGCTACTGTTCTGTAATCCTTGGTTAACCCATTGTATTGTTGTATTCATTTCATCCTTCTATAAATTAATATTAATGCTATAATTTCTTCATTAATAATATTGTAGATTAATATAATTAAATTTTTATGAGTTTTAATGAGGAATTGGGGACTTTGCACCAATTTGCAGTGGTGGTCCTAGAAATGGGCAATGCACTTTATGCCTCATGATTATGGCATATTATATAATGATTAATTATTAAAACTTTATAACATATTAATACATATTTAATATAAATTAGTACACTTTCTCAGTACTATATTGTGAACTTAGTGACAATTAAGACTAATTATTTGGGGATAATACACATAATTATTAAATATTAATATTAAGCGCTTGATATAATTTCAGCAGCTTATATAACTAACTATCATAACTATTTATGATAGATATCAGTGAGTATATATATAATATTTTTACAAAATATTATAGATTTGTGGAACTTATAAATAACAGTACAGGGATATTGCAATTTCTTATATTGACTATTCATACGTTCAATAAGTACAATAACTACCTAGATTTTATTGTTGATTATTATAGATCACAAATTACTTACAACTAATAGTACTAGAATATTGTGGTTGATTATATTGATTAACCATACTTTATTGCATCTATGAGTTGATAGACTAAGAGAGTCATAGATATATATATATTTACCATGTTAACTTTAGAGCAACTTATAGTGGACGGACGGGAACTTGGTATGAAAGGTAACCATTTAAGATCATATATTAGGATACATTCGGCTATGAATAATTTGAGGTTTAGTGATGAAGAAGTTGAAGCAGAAATAAGTCGTATTGAGGTTTTAGAAGAAGAACGTCAGGCAAAATTAGAGGAGCTACAGAAGAGGATACATGAATTAGAGAATAAAATACAACAGAATTTGGTGGATGTAAATGAGGAGATACGAGAGGTGAACAATGTAGATAGTAAGTTGGATAGTGTTAATTCCATTTTAAGTACAGATTGTACACATATGTCTCAGAGTCATACGCTTAAATCTGAGGGTTCATTATTGATATTAAAAGATAATACCCAAGAAGGGGTAATTCAGGATGAGAAATTGCTACATTGTTTAGAAGAGTTCAAATTCCAGAATTTACAGAATATAAAGCATACTACTGACTTACATAATGTCTCAAGGGTACAGGCCGATACTCAAAACAACATAGCGGTTCAAGACAATTTTGTCAATGTTAAAAAAGTAGATAAAACTTCTACGTCGTATATAGGGTCTATGTTGGGGGATCTCCTCCAAGAAAGTAGGAATGGTGGTTTTCAGGGCCCAGACCTTGAAGATTTGGTATTAGATAAATTTTTATATCGTACGGCATCCGATTTATCAGATTTTGTGGATGTTAATTTTCATTCTGTCCCACATATGATTATAGCTAGGGACATAGCAGACTTACTAGGTGGAGTGTTTCGTACTTTTGTGGAACGGTACGTACACGTCCAACATGGTTTCATATAGTGAATAACATTCATAATGCTATTCTAGGCGACAATGATTATAATCAACAAACGCACAACACATGGAATAAGCAGAAAGGAATGACAAGTTTAGAAACCATTGATGAGAAAAGAGAAGAAGAATTATTGGAGATTATTGCCAGTCAAGAAAAATCTATAAATGACTTGCGAAATGAGGCGAATTTACTAAAACGTCAGAGCAATAATGACAATTCGAAATTGAGAATATTGGAAGTGGAGCTTGCAAATTCTAGGACCTCGTTAGAATCCACAATGGAAACCAATAAATCGTTGGAACTCGAGGCTGACAAACTTAAATTGAAAAATTTGCAAGATAATGCCGCAGCCTTAAAGCTGGAAACTCACACACAGTGCGCTAAGATTCAAGAACTTATGTCAGAAGTAGCTAGTTTGCAATTAATTCAGAAAGTAAAGAAAACATCGGATAATAAGATTGATACTGCGTTAAGAGCCGATAGTCATGCAGACCAGGCCATTCAATGTGAATTGATTCTCACTGATGATATACAGTTAGGTTCCATTTACGATGATGCGGAACAATATAAGCAATTCTGTTTAAACAGGGGTGTGAAGACAAAGATTGATATAAAAAAATGGGAAATTGGGAGTATATCATTTGATAACAATAATATTTTGGATGTATGTCATTCATATAATGATAAAATTTATGACTTTTGTCTTAGACAGGAACAAAAGTGTGATGACGATGTAACTTCAGTGAAAATGATACTGAATGACCATATAGGTAACGGGAAATCTGTCACGCAGGACTTGGCATTATTGCGTGAATATAATAAGACAATAAGACACTTATGGTTAATTCCCATGGATGTAATGAGACTTGTAGGGAATTAATGGATGAAGTGCAATCAGAAAACGAAGAGGGGAATACAGAATCGGGTATTAGTGTTTCTGTTTCCACCATGACTGATGATTCTCTCATTGATAACAGGGTGACAACATTAGAAGCGTTACTCCTGAAGGAGAAAGATACATATGCAGAATTAGAAAATGAGACACAACAACACAATTTACGATCTTGCTACAGCAGTGAACACATTTGATTCCTTACTATCTAGTGAGAAGCAGATAACATTTAACTTAGATAAGTTAAATAAGAAGCAGAAGCAGGAGATTACATTCCTAACTTCTGAAAATAATAAACTAAGAATGAGGATTGATTGTCTACTAGACGTACTGGCAGGTAAAAAAATATTGATGAACAATAAAGGGAATAATCGTACTTTACGACATGACTCAAGTACGAAAACTGATACTAAGGTGTCAATACACCCAGTGTGATTAGAAGATCATTTCGAGGGAGATATACTTTTCTTCGTCAGGATACTACTGCCAATTCGGAAGACAGATGTTGGAGGCAGGATCAGGCTACAACTGATCCAAAGAAAATTGTTGATGATGTCGACATTACAAAAGAAGAGTTACTAAGAAGAATAAGATGGTGAAAAATAATGTTTGGAGTTAATAATAACGAAAAGATAAACCTAATAAAATTGAATAACCAGCACGATTTAAACAATAAGAATTGTAGGTCTTTCTTGTGATCCTTCTAACGACTACACGTGCTACAAATACATTACTACAGGGTAACAGGGTCATTATAACTCAGGCCCAACATATACTATTCCCCAGTCTATGGAAGAGAATAATACTTATGATTGAGGGACATACATGGCAAGGTACCTCAATTAACTCATGTTGCACATCAATCTTCAGTATATCTCATATTAGGGACAATGGACCCTAACTTATATTGGAGGAACAGGGGTACATATTTCTCGTACCGTATTACCAATTTTAGCAATCTGCCACAAGGACACTACATGGCAGACACTTGGCAATTTTTTTCAATGCACGGCAGACGTTAGGATTTGGCGTGCGATCTGTTTACCACCTACCACCATAACAGGTATGGTGAAGCTCTGGGTTACAACTTCGTAACAACAGAGAGCTGCTCGATGTAAGGTTATCGAGCTTAAATACGACAATGGGATTTATTTTTCACATCATTCTTTGGAGATTGAAATTAGTACCTAATTCTGCGTCACGCATATAACAGGTTACGGTAACACGGTTCGTCACATCTTTCTGATGACTCAGCAACTATCAATGTTGGATCAGTTCTCACTTCATAGTCCTTTCATTCTTGTATTGACTTCGATCGTAGGTTGATATCATTTAGGGGAGACTCGTTATTGTCTGTATCTGTACACTTAGTATCTTTCGTAAGCTTGGGTTCTACCATGCCCAAGTGCAAGAGAACAGGTAATATCATTGATTGTCCGTATTAGTTAGGCGCAGCTATCCTTGCCAACTACACCCGTAGGATCTACATGGCATCACACACGTCTCGTGATATTGGCAACATTTTTTTACGTTGTTCAAGAATAGCCACGGGACAGACTCGTGTGGTGTTTCGTGGCGTCTGATTACAACGCATAGCGCTCTACAAAGAAACAGGTTATTATAATAACTTTAATATGGGAGTGACAGCTCTGGTAATAAGTGACTACTATGTACAAACAGCGCAGGAACCCAGATGTCGATAGCGTTGTGAAGTTCCATCGCTGAAGATTGACAATGTTGGGGTGTAGGTAGAGTCCTACTACAATCTAAGTTACCTTTTGAGTTTGTAAATCTGACATCGGTCTATCCTAATTAGAACTTTAACATTAAGAAATATACCGCAGGGGGTTGAACTGATATCGAGATACTGGGGGGGTTCAAATCCCGGGGGGTGTGGTTGTAATGTGAAGACTACAACTGATTTGCTCTACAAAAAAGTTCGATATCGTCTCTTCTCGAGATCAATAGACTCGGAGAGACTGCGTACGTTCTAACCGACGGAATCATTGGCAGCATGTGTGTGCTACTGTTTCTTTATCAATGAGAATCGAGCTTGTAGCATATCCTTGTCTCACCGCAAACTGTTGCAATCAGAATGCTTGTGTTGTGTTTTAACGGTACGCAATCACACCCACTTCGTACAGAGAAGTGATAACATTACTCTGTGTGTTTTACCGACATGCCTACATAGATATCTGTGTGCAGTATCTTAGTGTATTGAGTATTGCGCCGAGGCCGCAGCCCACACTGTGAAGACACCAGGTTTACCTTAAGTCATCATCCCAACGGCCTGAATTGTGTGTCCCTCTTAAAACTGAGTAGTCATAAGGAAATGCCTGTAGATCAGGAGTGGACGCATGGGACGTAATGAGCAGTATCGAATGCTCGACGAACGGGCTAATAAATTTATAAATAGCGCTTCAAAGCTACCGTATTTTGAGACTTGTTGATGCTTTCCAAAAGTTTATTCTCCTTCACAAGCCACTGGCATTCAACTTATACAGACATATGGAGCTACATGTTGCTGGAATACGATGGACGACAATTCCACAATCCATACGTGTTCGTGTCCACGAAAACTGAAACTCCACCAGATGTGATTACTCTCAATGTGAACCCGAACTCTCTAGCCGTCGTTGGGCGATACCTCAAACTTGAGAAATTTCTACTGGGACAAGACCCCTTTCTTAGTATCAAACCTGACTTCAGACGGGCTGTGCATCACTACGAGAGATGGTCAAACATAATAAGGTTCCCAGCACACTGACTACACCAGATTCGCTATTCTAAAAACCCCTTAAACATTCTCGAACGCTTTAGATTCAGTAACGTGTCTGGGACAGTACAATATAGTCCCCGACGCAGAAGCAAATCTAGAAATCCTTTGGGATAGTCTAGTATATCAAACCACACTGACACCATTTCTAATACTGTTCAACCGAAATTACGTGTCACATAAGGCATTCTAGAACCCTATCTGCGCGAAAATATTGCTTAACATAGGAGATAAACCATTTGCTTACAATTTCAACTAAATAACTTGTACATGACATTGTCGAAAACGAAATGAACCTAAATCTCAAGAGACAGTGCTGTCTCGTATTTTACAGCCGGGACTTAGGGGTCCTAGTGTCCTGATTCCAGGATAAAACCTGGTTTGAAAACAACTTTGATATAGTAATACACTTGAGAGACTAGCACATTTACGAACTAATTGAAAAGTCTTGGTGATAGGAACTCTTTAGTACTCGATTAACAGAATATATCGATATCTTATTCTAAATCAGAACACTTAAATACTCTTTCTCTCTATCGTAATCAATCACAAGGTGATCTAGCCCTAAGCTTAATGGATCATCATATCAAGAATTGATAATTAATTTTTTAAGTTAAATACGTTCAACAACTAATTGTGAAAATAAAAATAAAAGGTGAGGAGAAAATATGAAAAAAAAATTGAAATGGAATTCTGAAGATGAAAAATAAAAAAAAAAACTAACTATTGAAAGAAGGAAAAAAACATAAGATCTCACATGATTCTTGGATAATGTTTTAATGTTTGGTAAACGATTAATGTTTATTAATTTGGCTTGGATACCACTAAACAATACTATATTAATTGTTTTAAATTAGTTAGATAGGTTTTAACAACGAACTTAATACTACACTTAATTGATGTCCAACACACATAATTAAGTTTAATTTTATTTACCATTAACTTTCTTTCGCTACATGTATCATTCATATATTTATTTCTCTACTTAACATATCCCTTCATTTCTCTTACATTAGAATTGC